>JAHWFO010061155.1:1614542-1626028 GCA_023313115.1 Rhysida immarginata
TTTTTGCATTCAATTGTTGTTTATTCAATTTAATTTGATTAATTAATTAATAAATATATATTTCGCACCTCTTTTATTAGCGATTCTACATCAATTTTCTTTCTCGGCCTCTTCACCTTTGTGAGCTGAGTGTCATTTTTATGAGACAGAGAAAGAGACGTCATTGTGACGTCACTGCAGAGATCGTTTTCTATTGGCTGAGCAATCGTTTCTGCCCTGCTTGTGGCACAAAAGTTGAACTCAACCCAACTCTAAAAAGCAGAAATTTTCAGTCGGGCAGAAGAGACGAAAACGGGAAGTGATATCATAAAATTTTTCTGCTTTGTGGTTTCTGCCGTTGTTTTAACGCATGTGGGAACCATGCTTTACTGTGGTCAGGAACTGAGTTCATAACCGAAAGTTCACAAAATAATGAAGGATTGGCCCGCACGCAGTTTTCCAACGACTTGCCAGCTTACTGCATCATTCTAACGTCTTCTTGCCTATCCTCGAGTTTCTTGGAACTGTTCTCAGCCGATGTTATAATCACCAGAAGGAAATACTCCTTTTATCCAGCTGATTACTTTGCATATTTCTTGTTTCCCCAATCTTTATTTCTACAGAAACATTTCCACATTCGCATGCTCTAATGCAATACCGCAGATAAGTTAGCTGAAAACTACCAATTGGTTTCAAAACTCTCGTAAAAGTTGCAGTTCGTGTTTAGCTTCTCGAGGGAAACATATATAATGAAATTTGTAAAATATGCTTTTTTTTTATTTTAAATTCAGAAACTGGTTTTTCAATTTTACAATATCATCATTTAAAGAAAAAATAATCATATCACAATTTTAATAATAAATTTTATTGAACAGCATATTAGAACAAAGGAAATTGTGCGTTCTTTTCCGAATTTTAATTTTAAATTTTATTTCAAGAAATTTCCGCCATGCTGCATTGTCTCTTCATCATGATCCAGGAAATTTATTCTGTAAACTTTCATTCCGGTTTTAATGCAAAAATAGCGGTTTAGTAAAATGTTTTTGTTTTATGTCTTCATTTTTAATGGAAAGGGTATTTTTAATTTAACTGTACATGTAATTTGTTCATCAAATACAGTTTCTCGTTACGAAGAGAGAGAGAGCAAAAGCTACAGTATTGACAATTTCTATTTTTCTCTTGTAAATGGCTTTGTTCTTTACTTTCTCTACTGCTTCGTTTATTATCTGATTCTGATTCTCTTTTTTTACTTCTATTTTCATCAATATTTTCGTTTTGGACTTCTTATCGACTACACATCTTTCTCCATGATCTATGTCAAGGCTATATTCAGAGAGGGGAGGTTTGAACAATATATTTAATATCCCGTATTTACAGGAGTAAGTGACAGATGTGGAGAAAAATTATAGTGCATAATTACCGAATCCCCTTCTCCATAACAGCCTCATTTACATCCTCCTGTAAACGCCCTTTTCGCAAACTTGGAAAGGCAAAAGTCAACAAAGACTTTGACTTTGCGAGCATGAGATCACCACTTGATTTCACGGAATTTTATTGGTTATAATCTTATGATGTCAGCAGTTGCTTTGTGAGGGCACCGCTCAATGCTTTTTTCTTAGTGAAATAATTTTAACATTATTTTCTTAATAAACCGCAATGTTTCCCGTTGAATTCGGCAGGAAGTCGATGCACTCAAAAAATTCCGGGGAATTCATTCCGCATGTTTCAGCTACAAGCCTTGCTCACAAAATATAAGAAAAAAATTTAAACATATGAGTCCCTAAAAAGTTATTAAATTTTACCCTAAATTTTACCCCCCTCCCTCTCAAAGTATAAAAACCCTAAAATCTTTCTGTGCATTAAAAATATATGCTGCTAATTTATATTAATGATTGTTTTTCTTAATATTTATATTTTTACCTTGATGATTATCGATTCTGCTTTCCAGGACGGTTTAATGATTTTCATCAGCGAAATGATACCGCTTTCGCAGTTGTTTCCATCAATTTTTAAATCAGAGAGTAGAAATTTGGCCATTTTTTAAAATTCGTATACTAGAATGGTACTTGCGAATGGTTATAAGGGAATAAATGAAGGAAGTTTATATAAAGGCTTTCGAAGTTGCACAACATAATGCAACTAATTAAACTTTGGTTATCAGCTTCTCTCAGGCGGGAGATGTCTGAAAAAAAATTAATCTTATTGCTATCTGCTAAACATACACAAATTTTGTTTGTGCTGTTATCCTTATATGAAATGTTTCGAAATTTCTGCTGCCTCTCCTGCTCTGGCTATTAAAGTAAGAAATAATAATTAAAAAAAAACAACATAAATTTATTTTCGTAAGTAGGTTTTAGCAAAGTGGCCGAAGCAAGTGAGAGCGTCTTTTTCGTTTTTCAAAAGGTTTGCGAGTTTTGACGATAGAAATGATGCCGTCTATCTGACAATAGTGTTTACATACGCACTATGAAAAGAAAAAAGGAAAGCCTGTAATTCATGAAGAAATTAACCTCTAAAATAATTAATTTCTGCATGTAAAGAAATAATAAATGAAACTAAAATAGAGTTGAAACTAGATTAATCAACTGAAGTGAAATATTCTGGTTTCAGATTTATTTTCGGTTTCTATTTCCTCCTTCAGAGTAGAGGTCGAGCCAGAGTGCAATAATGGGGAGAGGCGACACTCTTTAAATTAAAACAGAATAAAAGTTTACATACTCCTTTATGCTCTCTTATTATTATTGAATTATAAAATACAAATGAAATTTTAAAATTGTACTGATTGTTAAATTTTTAAATAAAACTCACAAACTTTTACAACTAATAATATATTATCACAATATTAGCAAAAGTATTTAGCAAATATTATTAAAAAATATTATTTCAAAGAAATGAGTCAGAAATGAAGTATGGATGAAAAGCTTATGAAAAATTAAATATTCTTCCAGGATTTCTTCAATAGGTAATACAATATTAAAAGTAGTCAATAAGTTTAAGATTGAAATACTGTATATGTTGTTTGAAATTACATTTAAAATGCCTTAACCAATTTAAAAATTTAAATTTATTAGTAATCTAATTTTTTTTTCAATTTTTTGGCTGGTATTTACTTTTGTAATTAGCAGTAGACATCGCTATATTAAGGAGTTTCACAGTGTCTCACACGAATTATAGAAAGCAATCTAACAAACTAGTATCTAATAATTACATCTAAAGTTACACACCGTAAGAATTTGAGATGAAATTACTTCTTTCTATTTTCACGACGCTTTCATAACGTTTCAAGAAACAGGATAATATTTTGACAGTTCAAAATGTTTTACGAATGCTGCTTCTAAATTTTTAAACAATTCTACTGCAACTTTGTATTGCATTGTAAATGGATCAGTGTACCAAATTTGGAGTCGTTTGAACAACGGAAAATGGGTTAAAAATTGTTTGCAAGATCTGAACGAAGCAGAAGGAAAGAAACTGTATAAAAATAAAACAATCCTGCAGTCCCTAATGTGTTTCTTGTACTAATTTTTGTGTACATAATCTTAGAAGTGACAAAACTCCTTATGACATTTGAATATGATTAAATTAAAAACGACAAACGAAGTTACGATTTTTAAGAAAAAAAAAAGAAAACTGCAATTTTTTTTTATTTACAAAAATAATTTACAAAATTTACAAAATCTACCAAAATCGAATGAGCAGTTTTGCTCGTGAGATTTATGTTTAAAATCCAAATTACACATAAATCGCTATATTTTAAAATCCAAACGGACAGAATATAAATATAAAAATAAAGCAAATAGATAAACAAACTAATAGTTCAACAAAAAAAATCAAGTCTAATACAATTATTCAAAATTCAAAAGTTAGTATAAAATATAAACTTTTAAAATCCAATATATAAAATTTAAAATTTAGCACTATATATAAGGCTTTATTAAATATAATATTTTTACATCCTCAATAGACTGGTTTTATTTCTACTATCAACATCATCTGCAATAGACTACATCCTTTGAGTTTTCTTCCATCTCACAAGTTCCTTCATCGTTTTTCAAGATTGGTGACTTTATTTATTATCAATTTTTTTGTTTTTATTAATTTTACGATTTTTTCCCCATTAAATAGGAGACTGAACTTATTTAAATTTAAATTAATCATTTAAACTCCTTAAATCAATAATTCATATCTATAAAATTAATTATTTTAGGTAAATTTTGATTTTAGTTTTTATATAAAATTAGACTCTGTTATCTTGTGCTCAGAAAAATCTCTTAATTTTCCGCTGTGTTTTTGCTTACACATAATTTTTTTCTAGTTACCCTGCCTTTATTCCTATAGTAATTTAGGTGGGTTTTACGCACCCGACGACCGAGGGCGCCACCAGACTTTCATTTTTTTTTTTTTTATTTATTCCTAATTCAAATGAAGGAGTTTCGCCATTCCCCATTCTTGCTCTCTGGTTGAGCCGTGGATATACTTCATAAATTACTGATATTCGAATATTTCATATCTTTTCTTACATGTTTTCTCTCTCTTCTCAGATTTCTCAATTCCACAGTTTATCCTTCTTACTGTATTTTGCTTCTTTGTTTTAATTTTGTATTTTTAAAATTTTTTATCAGTTAAAAATCTAAAATATTTTAAATTTACCGAATTTCTAGATTTTATATTTTTTTTGTATGTTTTATAAATGTTAAAGAATAATCAGATGAAACATAAAACTCATAATTATTAATAAAAATTATTAATGATTTATTCTTTTTATTTGAGATACTGTCATGAGATAACCTTGTCGGTGAGGCATTCTAAAAGTAAAGTATTTAGAATGTTAGAATTCACTTTTGATAATACATTAATTCTTTCCTTTATTTTTTCCAATATTCAAAATTATTTCAAAATTATTCATGATTTCGAAATTAATTCGGCCTTCTGTTTCTAACTCATTTTTATAATCTGAATTTTATCGCCAATAAGATATTTTTATTTAAAATAATGATTAAAATTAATAAGTTAAAATGTTTAAATGGTTTTTACATTATAAAATATTTTATAAAGCATTTAGTTATAAATGTTTTTTATTTTATAAAATATTTAAAACATTTTTTAAATATATATTTTATAACGAACTTTCTTTTAACTAGTTTTTTTCTTATAACAATAAATTTATTATCTTAAACTGAAATGTTCTAAATTTATTATACAGGGAGTCCAAAAATAATTTATTATACAGGGTGATTCAGTCAATTTCTGACCATTTCACTCGAATGACGTGCATTAGGGATAAACAATTGAAAGAATGTGAGCGCCATATCGAATTTCTAAATAGTTGGAGTTTGTATTGATGCAACGGCGCTGCATGAAAATCGTATTGTTGATAAATGGCGCCCACTTTATCAACAGAGCAGAAATGCAAGGTTGTCGAATGGTATTTCGAGACAAAATCACCTGTAACCGTGCAAAGAAAGTTCCGGAAGGAGTAGAAGTGTCGAGACGCACCAGGCGGGCAGGCAATCATGGATTTTGTCAAGCAATTTCGTGCCACTGGATGTGTTAAAGGCAAGAAAAAAGGCGGGAGCGAAGCTCGTGTTCAAACGGCCGAAGTTGTCGAAAATGTTCGCACAAGGTTGGTCGAATCCCCTACCAAAAAATCTGTTCGCCGCCTATCCATTGAAGAAGGGCTGTCATATACCACGACGTGGCGAATTTTGAGAAAGGATTTACACGTGTTCCCGTATAAGATCCATGTTTTTCAGGCGTTAACAAACACTGGAAGACAGAAGCGACAACAATTTGCGATGGAGTTTGGAGCAGAAATGGAAGCCAATCAGGACATTGTGGACAACCTGTGGGTGTCAGATGAGGCCTTCTTCCATATGTCAGGTGACGTTAATAAACACAACGTTCGTTTTTGGGGTTCCCAGCACCCTCATGAGATCCATAAGTCACCTCTTCATCCACGAAAGGTTATGGCTTGGTGAGCGATTTCCAAAAGAGGCATCATTGGTCCGTTCTTTTTTGAGGGCACCGTAACGTCATAGACTTACCTTAGCATGTTGGAAACCTTCTTCATCCCCGAGCTGCGAAGGAGGCGTATACCGCTTCGACATGAATGGTTTCAACAGGATGGGGCTAGGCCTCACACCACTAGACTTTCTCAATCAGAAATTCGGAAATCGTGTCATTTCAAACAGGTTTCCAGATCGATTCGGGGGTGGCTTTCTTTGGCCCCCTACGAGTCCTTACCTAAACCCATGTGATTTTTATCTCTGGGGGTTCCTTAAAGACAGTGTGTTCACTACAGCACCAAGAACCCTAGACCAGCTGCGATAAAGCATCGTCGACTGCTGCACCCTTGTGGATGCAGAAATCCTGGATAGAGTTATGAACAACTTCACCATTCGGCTGCGAGCAGTTCAAAACGTTCGTGGTGGCCACATTGAGCATATCATCAAGACTTTTCCACGGGAATAAAAACTCCGAACTGCCTAAAATATCATACTGAAATGCTAAGTTTGTAAACATTAATGGGTCAATAAATCATAGTACTGACATGGTCAGAAATTGACTGAATCACCCTGTATTTTTCTCTACGTGTTTGGCAAGAAGTGCCTTCATAGAACTTCGTAGCTATGAGATTGGCTACGCATCTTATATCCAAGGACTGTGGCAGTTTGGACTTGTATCATACCTATCCAGACAAATGGGATTTGCATACCCCGTTTAATTATATTGGTTTCAACATAAATGTCTAAGTGGCGTGTACGGAACTTGCAAATACTTCCGTCATTTTGGCAACAAGCTATATAGGCAGTGTAAAGAATGAGTTAAACTATAACTAACCAGGTTCATTTACTTACCTACTTTCTATTTGAGTGTTTACTTCATACATCAGTATACAATATTCGTGGAGGCAAATATAGTACTTAATTTTCTTAAATGAAATAATATCTCAGCAAGTGAGCTCTACGCGTTTGTCAGTGTGTGTGAAAGTTTGTGGTGCATGTCGTCGGTGAAACTTAATTCACTCCAAAATCGTCATTCAGTTGACATTAATGTGTATCTAGTGGTTGTTCGTCAATGTGCTAGTGCCTGGTAGATGTGTGAATTATTTTAGTGCTACGAATAGTGGTGCGACTCATTTAATTAATTTCGTTTGCCATCTTGGTCGAGTGTATTAATTGGTTATGATATGGTTTGATCAAATGTTTAGTTAATCAATTTAGCACATAAGTCACTGGCTAAGTTAACTAATAAGATTATTATTTATTTTTATTTTATTGCTCGTTACCTTCATACTTAGCTTATTTGCAAATAAACAATTACCAGCTCTTGAATTATTTTAATCCGCCCTATGTCATTAATATTTTCCACTGCGTACTCTCATTTAATAAATTTACACATGACAACCCGCCACTGTCTATATCTATAACATCGGTTGTCTGTTTGTGATTGTAAATGAGAAGTAGTGGAAAGGCGGCAGAGAAAGCAGTCCCTACGCTCGGCGCTGTATTGGTTTCGCCCACGCACTGTTTTGATTCAAGTGATGAATGCCCAAGTTTGGCTTCAAGATATCGAGAGCAAAGTGCGAATGCAACAATAGATTATCAATTAGTGAATAACCCAGCTCAGATTGTTGGAATTGCAGAGCACACAGACAAACGATGGGGGAGGCCGTGGCCTGGTGGGCTTTCACTGACCACAACTGTGAAGTTAAGCTGCATCAGGCACGGCTAGTCACCGAATAGGTGATCATCTTCACCCCCCCCCCGGCTGCTGCGACCATCATACAGCAGTGGTGAATGCAGGTCCATCCAGGGAACCAACTCGTCGGCCTCTGGCCATACAGGCCCTGGATGGACGTACTGGATCCCGATTTGTAAATTAGGAAAAAAGGAAAATTAATCAAATATTATTTATTAGACCAACAACCTCTTGGGAGCATTTTAAAAGAATTCTTTACGGTTTTTCAATATAATTTTTACTGTATTAATTCTAACCTTTTTTCATGTGTTCATTTTCACTGTTTATTCACATTCAGATATTGCAAAAGTTTCATCAAAAAGGAGCCCGAGCAACGCCGGGTATATCAGCTAGTTTATTAATACTTTTCATTAATAAAATTTCTAATTTAAATGTTTTCACAAATAGAAATTATAACCGCGTTCCTAAATTCGCATTTCCATATTTTTCATTTAATGAAAAAATAACTTTAGATTATGTTAGGTTATTATTCTAAAATTCAAATATCCGACAATAATGCAAACAAGTCTAAATATAATTTCAATTCTGTTTATTTTCTATAACTTAAAGTGAGGTAGAAGATTTAAACATGTTTATTTTGAGAGAGGCTCTCAAAATATTAGTACGACATTTCAAAAGAATGTCGTCCTGTAAGTTTTTCTTTCAACGTAAGATATTCTTTCATCGCACAGTCAAAAAATCTGAAATAACAAAAACATCAAAAGTGAATAGTGAGGATCAGAATAGTAATAAAGTCAAACAAGTTTTTAGAATCTTCGCTGACAATATTATTTTAATTTTAAAATAAGAACAGAATATTTTAATCGAAATGTAAGATACAATCATGTATAATTTTTAAAGACCCTGTCACCCCGTTGTGTTAAATTGCAAATCAGCCGAAAATGTGTGGGAACCGCTTCCCGTTGTATACAAAAGCATTTTTTAAAATGTTACCGAAATATTAACAATTCTATAACAAACCCAGTTGTACAAACATTTTAATGCTCTTTTACCTCACTATCAAGTCAGCAGATCGTCGAAAAAACATATAAAATTGTAACATTTCTGGTTAACCTCAAATTTTTCAAGAACCCTTTTAATATTCTCTTTCGCTTTTTACCAGCTTAAGCCACTTATTTTCCAGCTCTTAAAAATAACTATTCGTTAAAGACCGGTGAAAAATTTTTCTGCTGCGCCAAGCGTAGTTCGGATTTAATCAGACACTAAGTAGCATTAATACAAGGTAAGACCGAAAAGTTCAGTGACTGACTCGGAAAAACAAACAAGGACAATATTCCAGAGATAATACGAGGGTGAGTCAATTGAAAACCGCAAAACTTTTTTATAATTTTAATTATTGAGCAAACGTGAATAACAACTGTATTATCTTTCTACATAATGTCCGTTACGTTCAATACATGTTTTCCAAAGGTGTGCCTGACCCTGGCCAGGGCCATCTGATACTGCGGTCACAACTCGTACACTATTTTTTAACTTCACACTCCATTCATAAACTTGCCATATACGGAAGCTTTATTCTCCTATAAACTTCAATAAGTTTCATACCTTCACTACTCAAAAATCGGATAACTGAACGCTGTTTTTCTTTGGTGCATATTTGAAATGGGGCAGCTATCTTTAAACTGCTGCGGTGACGTTTTTTGCTTGTCTCTACTTTCTTGCCACCTACCGGATATTTCTACAATTCATTTTTAACGGACAGCATACTTACAACACTGTGGGGCGAAATTTGGAATTTTAATTACAATTTTGCGGATTTTATTTGACTCACCCTTGTACATTACTGTCTTTCAAAGTTAGCCTCATTCTCACAATATACGTACTTTTGACATCGTACAACTGTTGCATTGCATCTGAAAAATTCTCTTTCGGTACTGCTTGAAGTTCCCTCGTCACAACCGTTTGAATATCAGAAACGTCGAGAAATCTGTCCTTTCATTGTTGGTTTCAAATGAAGAAACAGGAGGAAGTCCGATATTGTGTGGTGTAGTGCTGATAGTCAACCTTCCTGTAATTTGCCAATTTTGTGCCAAAATCAGATGTCCGCCCTAACCTCCCTACTCCCCAGACCTGGCTCCTTGAGACTTTTTCTTGTTTTCAAAATTAAAATCAGTGCTGAAAGAACGCCGTTTCGACTCCATTGATGACATTAAGAAAAATCCGTCACTGGCATTGAAAGATATTCCAAAAGAAGCTTTCCAGGATTGCATGGTAAAATGGGAACAACAATATGTGAATAGAGGAGGGGAGTACTTTGAAGGAGACAAAGACTGTATATTAAAGCTGTATATTAAATAAAAAAATTAACAAAATAAAAGTTCGGTTATTTTTTGAACAGACCTCGTACAGGGTGATTCTAAAATGGTGAATCAAAAGTATCTAGCGCTGTTCTGTGGGTCAAAATGAACATAAAGTTCTTCATGCAAAATGTCGAAATCTCAACCTTTATACCCTAAACACCTTGCAAAATTTGTTAAAACCTCGCGAAATTTTACCATATTCCCTCATCGTTCCGAACAAAATCAATCTTTCCTTATGTCGAAATCTCAACCGTTATAGAGTTTTCACATTGGAAGGTGAAATGGAAGGGTTCACTTTATCGCGCTCAATAGGTAGGGATAGGTAAGGAATTTTTTTTTTAAATGCTCTAATTTTCTTAAATCCTGGCACCTCAACAATAGGCTCCAACGAGCGGTTGCGAGCAGGCTTGAGTGAAAAAAAGCAGCTCACAGATCGCTCATCTATACATATAAAAGGCAATGTAAGTATGTTTGTCCGTTTTAAAAGGCAACTTAGAAGTAAGCTATTAAGTTAAAATTTAACACACAGCCATGTAATACTACCACAATGATGGAAAAAATCTAAAACTGGAGATAAGTCTCTTAAAACCGTAGAAATTAATAATCTATAATTTTAGTCATATAACTAATTTTAGTAACGATTAAAGACTTGTTAACCTGTGTCTTCGTGTCTAATTTCGTATACGAATATTGCATAGAGCGCCATTCCATGCTGGTGGTGACCTTTTGAACTAATTTTTTTTTGGTGGGTATGAACTTCCCATGCCCTCTTGTATAATATTATCAAGTATTATAGCTTTTGGTCCAGCAGTTTTTTTTTTATGGCCATGTCAAAATGTAACTTTAATTATAAAGACCCTGTATATGAAATAAACAAGGTTTATAGCTGTTTCGTTGCATGTGTGAACAATCAGCCCGTAGTGTTTGCGTCAGCAATCGGCTGGGTGAACAATGGTGGATGAAATTAATACATGCTGCTGCCGACGAAAAAGACACGCTCTGGCACTGAAAAGTCACTTCTTCTTCTTAGTCCAAGCAACAATGTAATATTCATTGTTTCCATGTTGGATTTAAGCAATCAGCATTTTTTCATTGTTTCTATTTTGGGCCGATTGTACATGCAGCGCCACCTTTCAATAGAGTTCCCGCTCTATTGGGAGCTAAAAACTTTAGCTTCATTTTAGCAATGGAGCTCGATGACCATGAATATCTATAGACCGTGGTACTATCTATGATGATGTAACACTGTATTCAGTTTCATTGCGGAGGCCTTCTCTTTCGGTGGTCACGGCCTGGGCAACACCAAAAATACTCTGTCCAACGAAAGAAAAACTGGGCGTATCCAGTTAAATTTCCAATTTCAGTTCTTTGCCCAGGGCAACACCTCCTACGCAGAAGGCCTGATAACGGAAACGTCATACATTGTTACATCATCATTAGTCGACT
>JAHWFO010061155.1:1626428-1637623 GCA_023313115.1 Rhysida immarginata
TTAAGGGGGATAGTTATAAAAAGTAATAAATAAATAAAATAAAAAAATCATTATCATTTCTTTTTTTTTTAAAATGTTTGGAGAGATGTAAGAAATTATTCTAAAACAAATAAGAGAATACAACTTCTAGGCGTGCAGCTGCACAAGCTTTTCCTGAATATGTGTGGGTACTTTTCTTCAATAACTGGAGAAAATTTATTTTTATATGGTTTTTGCAATTTAGTAAATTTCTTTAGAGAAGTTTTAGATAATGTTTACCTAAACGTATTAGAAAATTCTAAAGATCTCAACTGATTGTGTGAGACGCCAGTCCTTGCTACTACAACTGATACCATCAATATAAACAACCACATTCAGGACATGATTCTACGTTCTATGACTGAATACCACTCTATTGAAACGGTTACATGTTGATGAGAAAAGCTGATGAGGCTGTAAACAGAGTTCCTTGACTCTCTCAGTCCATCTATTAAGAGTTTTTAATATAGACAGAAATAAATCAATACTCATAGCCTTCTTTAATATTTTGAAATGTTAAGGACGCAATGTCGAATTTTCCTGGGTGAATCCAATTGGGCACAAATTTCCAGTGTGAGCATTTAAATGAATATTTTTTTCTTTTCCAAAGTGAATATATACTTTATTAAGGCTTTTTTTGTTTATATTCAAATTCTGATATTGCAAAATTTCACCAAACAAACATCCCGAGCAACGCCGGGCAAATCAGCTAGTGAGGGTATAAATTATACTATCTCTATGACGTCCCTATCTATTGAGCACGATAAAATGAACTCTTCCATTTCACCTTACTGTGTGAGAACTCTACCTCTAAACACCCCGCGAAGTTTGTTAAAGTGATCGTGGACATTCAGCCCTGCAGACCGCTCTACTGGTTCAAGTTCTTGACAATGTGGCCAAGGACCCTTCCACGAATATTTCCACAGTATCTCCTGGATTAGGCGTTTCTCAGGCAACGGTATGGAGTATTCTGCATAATAACTGCAAAACCAGTTCCACATTCAGCGAGTGCAATCACTGCTATCGGGGGATTACCCAGCACAAAGAGCATTTTGTGAAGGAATAAGGCGCGTTTATTTTTCGCAAAGGTGACGATGGAAACCTTCGATGACAAAAGGAAAGAATGATTTTCTTCGGAACGATGACGAAATATGGCAAAATTTTGCGAGGTTTTAACAGACTTTGCGAGGTGTTTAGGGGTATAAGGGTTAGAATTTCACATTTTGCATGAGGAACTTTATATTCATTTTGACCCACAGAACAGCACTAGGTATTTTTGATTCACCATTTTAGAATCACCGTGTACATACAGTAGCAGCGGCTAACCAATAAGAAAAATTATTTCTCCATATAAAGGAAACCGAAAGGCATCCAATCGGCTACCATATAGGACTATCGTCGGTATTCAGCAGGCAATTGGATGGGTTATGCCTGGCAATTTGAACAGATTTCAGGAGAGGTAACAATTTCTCATCTTTAATAGAGTGGATAATTTTAAAGCCATCCGTCGAGAAATTATGGTCTTCTTGTAAAATGTGATCTGCTAAAGCAGAACTACCCCGTTTTCCATTATTGATATACGAGATATGCTCTTCATTCTAGTTGTTTACCCCTCTTTATGAATGTCCTAGATAAAACTTGTTGCACGTATAAAATAAAAAAAGAAAAGAGTTTAACTCACTTGTATTTGTCTCCGGAATATTCTTGTATATTTTCAGGAAACGTTAATGACACTAATATATAAAAAATTAACGGGGCCTGTGAAGGATAAAAAATTTATACATTTAATACATTTATTTCTTTTTTTTGGCAGATGCTCATATTAAATATTTATGATTTAAAGTTTTAAACCATTAACATTATATCGCTGTCATAATATTACTTTTATGGTATCTAAAGTGTGGCCCGCGATACCTCCTATTGTGGCCTGAAGTAGACTGTAATATGTAATAGACTACATAAATCATAGACTACATATGATTACCTATAATTTGTGACTCGCAGATAGCCTTACAGTTAGTCTTGAAACCCTCTCTTTTATTTGACACCATTTTTTTAGCGAGTGATACAGATAACATGAGTGCCAACTTATTGGCCAGTTCCTTAAAACCATGTCTAGTACATTTTGTTTTGCAACAAATTTGCTGTATACAATATTTCCACTGACAATTAGCAAAATGTAAAATATTGAGAGGGATCGGAAAGTAATTTTGAGATGTTTACACAAGGAAATTAATTAATTAACCATTATCTTGCGTTTACCTGTATGTTTTTTTTTTCGTTTTGCTTTCCAGATCTGCAGAATAAAATGAGTGACATAAAACCGAATAAGAATCATGTTCGTCGTTGCATGCTGTATGAATTTCACAAAGAGAACAATGCAACCGCGTGGCACGGAAAACATTTCTGTTGCTTATGCAATTGTATTAAGAGCCAGCGTCTGGACAAACTCGTTTGGACAAATTCGAGTCGGGCAATTTTGACCTCTCCGATGGCCCTCGTGCAGGAATGCCAATGGAGATGGACAATGATCTCCTGCGTGCAGATCCTCCTCAGATCCTCCTCAGACCATTGAATCTTAATGAATCTGTTCTACAGTTTGAGAGCACTTTAAGCAGATCGGGAAAGCCAAGTTCAGAAAGAAATGGACCCCACAGCAATTTTAACTTGATAACAAAGCCGTGCTTGGCAAGACTAATGCAGCCAAAGATTTTGGCTGGGAAGTTCTGCACCATCTACTCAATTTCCCAGACATTTCATGATCTAATCTACTTGTTCAGATCGCTGAAACATAATGTAGAAAAGATTCCAAAATGTTGATGATATGAAAGTGGAAGCCAAATTCGTACCTGAGAGCGTAGAGCGTAAACTTCCCATTTCCCAAGTCTACCGGAGAGCGTGTTCAAATCCTACGGTGGGCATAGACGTTTGTGTTTGTTCCCAGAGTTGGTAAAGATAATGGTCATGTGGAATTGTTTGAGGATTGTTAACATATTAATCACTTGAAAAGGCGCAAAATGAAATAGGTGCTGACGCGTCTAAACATTTAATTAAAACTAGACTCTCGGACTTTGCTTCAGCTATGTATCTTTAAGTATAATTCAATTACCATAGCGAAATCTTCGCAATCTTTTATCCATTTTTCTATATCTTCATCCGTTACTTCCTTTCCTTCACCTTCTTCATTCCTAAACCATTCTTCTAGATAATTTCGGAAGAACTTTCTTTTAAAATCGGAGGGTACGATTTCTTCAACAGTTCTCTTCGAACTGATAGGTTCTGAAAAATATGAATATTAAATTACAGAACTTCTCTATTCGTTTATTTATGAAATGACAAATAATACTAGTATTGTTCAATAGAAACACATTTGGACTGCGCAGCTGCGAAGGCATCCAAAGAGCCGCGAAGAGCCTTTTGTTTATATGCATCGTTTAAGTATTAGTGAGGCGTCTTTCACACATGTTAGCTGCTTGCTTCTTTCTAAGAGTTGTGATTAAATTGGAAGATGGCGTTCATGGTAGACGGTCTGCTTGCTGTTAATAAATTTTTGGCCGCTAAAGGGCTTCAGCCAATAGTGCAAGAAATTTCGACAAGGAAGGAAATCTACGTCCAGGACATGCTCTTATTGCAGCATCAGATAATCACGTGAGACACTTAGACATTGCTTACATTCCCGACTTCGCCCTCTAAAACAATCACTTAAAAAACGGCAATTCAATCCCGAGGCCGATATAAAGTTTGCTGTTACGTAATAGTTCCACCAACAATCGTAGGAATTTTACCAGATGGAAGTCTATAGATTAGTGCACAAATGGGACTCATGCCTTAATGTTCACGGAGATTTCTTTCAAATTTTTTGAATAAAAATTGCTTCCCATTCTCTAAACGTGTTTCTATTGAAGAATCTTTGTTGTGTGACAATTATCTTTTGAATATATAAAAGGCCCGGATGCTGCATTGTATTTTGTAAATTTAAGCTTATGGAATTTAGGATGTACATGGCGTTTGGTCCAAACATACAGAAATAACAACTTCCTTTTGTAGAAGGTGGAGGAATCTAACTTAGAAGAGCGCCGTTCTTAATTTTCTCATTCAGCTATCACTTTCATGTAAAAGTTATTTGAGATTATGTAGGATCTTGTATTGATGCTATGCTTCTCATGCTATCATTATTGACTCTGTAGATGATGTAACCCATCGAAACGCATAAGTCAAGTTACTAAATTAAATATTGCTTAAGTACTGTTGTATTTAAAAAACTTTTTGTACAGATAACTTATATCACTAGCTCCTTAAATTAATATAACCAAAAGCCTAATGTTTAATAATAACACAGGCCAACGATGAAAAAACTTTTTTAATGAATTTGCATTACTTTTGTGGTTTTTGTGTGCTGAATTCGAATCTGCTTTCTACACGTCACGTTTCTAAGTTGTGCACATAGAGATTACCATGTTAAATTAATGGCTACGAAGAGAAGCGGCTGTAGTATTAAAATATTCATTTTTTGGTCCACATAAAATTTATCAGGCCCCAAACTCTGAATTTGTTATAATGCTTTATTAAAAAAACAAGAAATCTGTGAGTGACAGAAAAAAACTGAAATCAGATACGGATTCAGCACAAAAAACATAAGAATCAGCTCTTAACATTAAAAAGTTTTTAAAAAGTTATTGTTTTTGGCCTGCGTAATTAATGGACAGAATGATGGCGAATACCTTGAGATAGTGATTAACTTCCTCAAAAAAGTTAAACATTTAAAAATTCATTGATTCTGCCTCCTCCTGTTCAAGCTCCCATGAGCAAATTTCACTCACGAATATCAGTATGGCTGGATTGGAGCAAAATGATTATGTATATACAGGCGGTCAAAGGTATCATTCATGTGTTATTCTACTCTCAATATTTCATTTCTTCTTTCTGGTTCTGCACAACCATCTGCACGAGAATAATAAAAAGCAATTACAGGTTGCATTATACGAGAGAGGTTCAAATTTGATCTGGACTTTATTTTTTGTAAATTTCATTGCTGTAAAAATCTAAACTTTCGTTGTTGGGATGGCAACTACTACCTGTCATGCAAACACAACACTATTCATCCGATTGCCATGACAACTGACTGTTTGTTTAAACAAAATGCCGGAGAGCTATGCGTCGACCAAAGTGGATCAACGAATAATCAGCAAGTTTCTCCAAAACGAAGGTGTGAAAGCAGTTCTTCAATTCATGTTTGTCTCGGTCATCCGTCTTTGCTTGGTGCCAAAAGTTTGAAGGAGGGCGAGAATCCACCGGCAATGAACCTCATAAAACAAGGCCAGCAACTTTTGTCAATGGCATCATCGCAGGAACAAATGAGCTGATAAGGGATAACAGGCAGATTCATGTCCGAGAATTGGCTTCAATGCTGAACATCAGCACTGGCAGTGTGGAGATCCTCATCCACGATAAGATGAAATTCAACAAGATTTATGCTAGATGGGTCCCTAAGCTACTCTCCGAGGATCACAAAATCGCCTGTGTGGAAATCTGTTCCTTGCTGCTGCAGCGATATGACAGGCGTGTTGTGACCACCGACGACACATGGATTCATCACCATACTCCTTTTAGGAGTGGCGACACACTGACTTACCACGACCCATGAAATTCAAGATGACACCGTCGGCAACGAAAGTGATGGCGACTGTATTCTGGACATTAATTGTGAGAAGTAAACTGTCTTCAGAAGTAAACTGTCCCATGGCCTTTTTATTGCACACAAATTAAGCAAAAAAATTGAAATGAATAAGAAAACAGCATTAATTAACCGTAACATTCATTATTAAATGAATAAGTAACCTTTAACAAAAGCGAATAATGTCACTTAAAAATAAAGTAGACAAGTATAATATAGTAAATCAAAATTTTTACCTAGAAGTGTTGTTGCTAAAAAAAAGTAGCTGATATCTTGAAGTTGATATCCAGGCTTAACTCCTTCCCAATCAACAAACGTCACCTTCTCTATAAATATGTAAATGTAGCGTGTCAATAACTTCAGTGTTTTGTTTATTTTTTAATACTTGCATTTATTATTATTACTTAAGAAATTTTTTAAAGTTTAATTTATGTACTCTTAAATTTCATTGAGATGTTACGGGCCGAATCACTAGCACAGCCCTCGAAAGAGTGACAAACGACACTCGATCAAGAGCTGAAGGTCAAGGGCTACTCGAAAAACCCAGATTCCAATCATTAACGCATTTACCGTCTTCCCTCATATGAGTGTTGCTTGATCCAATTCCTTGAAGAAACCAGTCATGGGTTTGAGGATATTTTTAACGAAAGTGACGCAATTTTCGCATGGAAAGCGTCACGTTGCTAGGCAACAACAATGGAGGACATAGGTCAATGAAACAAGGAGTGAAGTAGAAAAGAAAATCTTTGTTTAGTGTTGCCTACACAAATAAAGCTTATTTAACAAAAATTTTTTGCCTTAAATAAATTATTAAATAGTTAAATATATTTTATCATTTTACATTTCTAAATATTCATTTTAGGTTAATTAAGGGAATTAATAGTTCATAAGCTTGATAAAATAAACGAGAAAAATTTTTAAATACCGCGTCATATCAATTTATTTGTTTAATTTATTTATTTATTTAATTTAATTTATTGATCGTAATCCAATATTTTCGTATAAAATAGTAATAATTTTTAATAGCATAAATGTTAGAACGCGCATATAATTTAAAAATATATATGCATGTTTATAAAATAATAAAGGCATACATAATAAATTTCGCCACAGCAGTTTTTCTTCTTTTAATAAGTTTTTAATACGACGGTCTCTCGCAACAAGATATAATGATACCTTTCAATTAAAGGCATTCTATAACTTGTTCGTTTTTCGCGCTGAAGTAAAAACAATGCAATGGCATGACATTTTTACTACGAAGCGATGAAATGGCTGCCATGCTGTTTCACTAGATCAGCGAGGTGGAGTAGAGAATTAGCTCCTCAAGTGGCCAAAATTGGTCACTTGAAATTTGGAGTGGCAAACTATCTGTACACTCCAGTATAACGCGTTAATGATGAGATGAGAGCAGATCTTCCCTTGAATGCGGTCGCTGGAGTAGGAAACCTTACTCGACTCGACTCTTACAGCGCCTAGTGATTCGGCCCTTAATTAAATTTAAGTCAAATTTAAGTCTCGTTAACAAGTGCGGTTACAAAGAATACCAGTCAGTAGGGATTCCCAAGGGAATCCAAGCAAATCCCAAAGGAGTTAATTAATTTTAAAACGGGTCCTAGAACTCAAAGAGTCAATGGAGGTTCCAATGAAGAATCAGATACTGCGTATGACTTTCAGATGAAAAATGTATTATTTATGTGAAGTAACATAAAACATGAATAATATTAAAAACAAAAAAGAAAGTATTCATTCCTATTTAATAATTGTATCCTTTCTTAAATTTAACAAGAAAATAATTATAAGAAAGTTTGCTATTTCTTTATAGAATTCACATGCTGTTTCACATGTAATTTGAAAAATTTAGTTTACTTATAAAATACTGCAGTAATAATAAATTGAATGAGAGGAAAAAATTGCTTTATTTTAATGCTAGAACTCAATAATATTTCGCCAATGTTGGTTAATTACGCAAGTTCACCTCGCTCATATGGGTTAATTTTGAATTTAATATTCTTGCTTTATAGAGTGAAAATTTTCCATTGAGTCTCTTCTGGCAGAGAAATAAGACTTTTGAAAGAAGTCAAATTTTTGTTCAAAAACGAAATTTAATAATTTCATTTCATTATCAGTGATAATTTTTCTTAATAATTCAAATGATGTATTATCCAAAAAAATCTTAATAAATAAACATTTACAAGAATTTTTTCTACAATCACTAGCAAGCAATAAGTATTTGTTGATGATGAATAAGCGAGCAGAAGTATAATGGAATATAGGAAATAAAAAATATAAAAAATTCTTTTATATTGTAATTTATTCCATTGTTTTTGAAAACATTGTAAAAAAACAGACTATCCATAATCTAAAAAAAAAAGATCATAAACAACTATTATTTGAAGACCCTCTAAGGAAAAAAGTATTTATTCAGGTGACTTCATGAAAATAAGTATTTATTCACTATTGTTACCAATGAAATAAACCTTCAATGTGATTGCCTATTCAATTACATGGGAGATAGCCATGGGAGGCTTTATAGATGCAAATAACTTCGTCGTTTTATTTGGTTTTTGACACTCAAAATATCTAAAACAAGAGAATATAGTGAAGACGAGAAAATGTTTATGATAAACTATTAATGTCCCAAAGGGAAATTGCTAACATAATTAGATGTGTTCAAGGAACTGTGACTTATTTGTGGGACAAAATACAGAACCAACAACTGTTTCTAACAAGAAAAGGACTATTGCACCATTCAAAGCAACAAGGAGAGCTAAACTAACCTGTTCTAACCTAACCGGAAATTCAAAGCGATTGCTTTAAAAACGAGATTTCTCATCATCATGAGAACTACATACCCAGTGGAGAAAATCAGATGTTCGTAATGATCTGAATAAGCTTCGATTCCACCAAAGAAAAGTAAAGACAAACCCAAGATGCCTGTTAAATAGATTGCAGCACGTTTAAAATGGGTAAAGTCGTACAAAAACTGGGATGTCAACGATTGGAACCCTGGGTGTGTTTCGCAGTGGTGACGATAACGGCAAATTTGTGTGGCGCCGAGCTTCTGAGTAAAATTTAAAATAGGACTTATTGTATAGAGATGGGACTAGGAATACAGTTTTTTTATTTTAACATCTTAAAACACATTTCTGAACAAAACAGTCGTTTGGGGACGATCCGGTTGTATTCCAAGATGACAATGCGTCGTGCCAACATGCTAAAAAAAATCAAAGAATTCTTGAAAGAAAAACAAAGTAAAACAGTATATTGGCCAGCTAATAGCCTTGGAATGAATATAATTGAAAATGTGTGGGTCGAACTAAAGAGTAAAACAAATTCCAAACGTCCAGAAAAAAATATCAAGCTTGTCAGTTGCAATTCAAAGTTCATGCATTGTAATGCATTATTATACCAATCAATGCCAGAAAGTGTTCAAGCTGTGATCAATGCAAAGGACAATGCCACCCAGTATTGACATTATTTACAAGCTGTGAACAAATACTTATTTCCATTATGTCACCTGAACAAATACTTTTTTCCATAAGGGTCAAATAATAATTGTTTATGATCCCTTAATTATATATTATAGACTGCTCTTTTACAATGTTTCCAGAAGCAATGAAAAAAATTACAATATCAAACATTTCTTCATTTCTTCATTATTTTTTATTTTTTTATAATCATTTATACCCTCAGCTCGTTTATTTATCATGAACAAATATTTATTGGCAGGGTTTATATACGGGGTCAATGAAAAAAAAAGGCTGGGAAACCCCGTTTTTAAATCTTCGAATTGTACATTTTCAATGAAGTGATACCAATTATCATGGGAGTGTTAATAACAGCTTTGAATAGTAGCAATTTAAATGTTAAGAGTTCTTGTAAAACTTAAGACTTGTACTAAAGGAAGAAATCTGAAGCACATTTGGTTTGCTAATAAAAATAGGATAATTTTTTTTTGAAAACCATCTTTAATTCCTATGCTTAATTTAAGCTTATATCCTTATAGTTCAATTAAACGTACTGCTATCGTTATTCCATACAAAATTTCCTGCGTGGGGATCGCCATGACAGGTAACAATTGTAGGATTCTTCGATAATAAATATTCGGCTACGAAATCTATTTCCTGAAGGACGACATCTTTTGGCGGTGAAGAATCGGTTAAATTTTTGAATTCAAGGGTTTCAAATATCTTTTTATTATTAGTAAAGGCCATCGATTTTGAATAATCCACATCTTCTAACTTTATTTTATGAATGTAAGCGAGTTCTTTTGCAATGGCACTGAAATGAAAAGAAAAAGGTAACTCGGGAATGTTTTCTGCTTTTCCGCCCCTAAAAGCAATCTAAAATTAAAGAAGCAATTGTGTATTTGCATTATATGTGCGGGATGTTCCATTCGAAAAATATCAGAAGTAAAAGGCCATAACCTTCGAATTACTTAACCGTGTTTTGTGGCAGAAAATGCTAAATGCATACACACAAAAAAAAAAATAAAAAACGGGAGTTTTAGCTTTATAATTCGTTACATCTTTACATGGCCATAGCCGCCTGTGAAGAACAGATCGAACTGAAAGGGCAATTCACGTAAATATAGGCCAGCATTTGTGTGATAATTGCTGCTACAGTATTCCACTTCTTGAAATAGAAGAGAGTTGAAAAGAGAGAATCCACGTGGCAAGGATTTGTGTGTCGTATGGATAACAAAATGTACGTTCTTCTTCTACAAAGCTCTTCTTTGTGGAGCTGACCATCCATCGCTGGACATTGGTTCAGAATTTTTTTTCTTCCATAACTGAAAAACGATGGCGTCGACTAGATCATTTTCTAACAAGATGGAGCCCTGCCGCATTACGCTCTTGAGGAACGGCATTTCACGAATGCTGGATTCAACAACAGCTTGTGTGGTCCAGATGGTGCCGTTTCATAGCCAGCAAATTCATCTGATCTCACCCCGTCCGGGATTTCATCAAGAATGCGAAGCAGGCTCGATGCTCATCTGATCTGCAAGACTCGAAGTGGTATATCGATGTCGTATTTCAACGCACAACACTTTAGATGCAGGCTGATATCTGCCGCTAACTATCCTTTCGGATCGAGCTTTGCTTTGCAGATGGCGGGTGTCATTTTACGAGGATAAAACTTCTATGCCATTTGCATAACATCGCTTAAGTTGTTGGAAAATAAACCTGGCATTATAAATTATGGACTTTTACTTTTGACCTTTATGGAATGGAACACCCTATATATTGTCAACACGTTTCGTTTAAATTAAAGAGGAACATTCAAGACATGCGCGTAGCCAAGAAGTGGCGGGGGAAAAGGAGACATGGGCGTAATTCCTCCCCCCTAAATCAAGTAAATTTATATACAAATCTTGATTAATGGTAGAAATAAACGGGGAAACTTTGAAGTATTGGTAATGGTTTTATTCTACAAAGATGAATCTAAAAATATTTCTGATGTAAAAATGTCATAATTTTCTCACACATGCATGATTTATCAA
>JAHWFO010061155.1:1646891-1744425 GCA_023313115.1 Rhysida immarginata
CCCCCCCCCCCCCCCCCCCCCCCCCCCCCCCCCCCCCCCCCCCCCCTAACTTCTTATGATCATGTGCACACGCTTTCTTTCTAGGAGGTGTTGGTTTAATACACTTTTTTAATAAAGCGTTTTTTATCTTATTTCTTCATTGTTAATAGATAGAAATTTATTTTAATTTAATTTATAATTTGTTATCACAGTAGTACATGAAAAACCGTTTCTCATTACAATGAGGCTTTTGACTTTTTATTTATTCCCAACAACTTGACACTATCGCTCTTTATTCAGCCTGTTCATCCGCAAGTGACTTTGTTCTTCTATCAATTCGCCTATTATCTGATTTTTGTTCATTCTTTTTTTCCGATTTTAATCAGTTTGACATAATTTCCTTTTGGGTTTCCTATCAAGTATTCATCTTTCGAGTTTTACGTAATGTGTCACCAACTGGGAGCGATATGGCACATCACCTACCTTCACAATTTTTTTTCCTTTTTTTGTTTGTTTTTGCTTATGTGCGCCATCTGTATATACTATCGCGAGAAAGGGAAATTTTTTCCCCCTCTTTTGCCACTTGGCACGACACGAGGTTAACGAGAAAAATGTCTTGGAAAGGTCAAAAAATAAAAGAAAAAAAATTGCGAATATGACTTGTAATAACGAGAGATTGCCAGTTGACGTATAGAATTTATATTGGTTATACTTCGTGACGTCAACAGTTGCTTCCTCGTGGCAGCACCAGAGATTTTAAAAAACGTATTTTTAATCTGTGTCAACACCACGAAAGATATCGCTGCTAGCGAAATTATCCTAATAAATAGTTTCTTAATGAATGAAATTCTTTTTTCCGTAGATTTCGACACGAGTTCAACGCACTCCAAACATTTCATTGAATTCAGTGCGCTTGCTTCAGCTACAACCATTACTCACAAAATTACAAATGAAATTTAAAAAGACGAATAAACTTTAAAAATACGAATCTACAATAAATTACCTAAATATTAGTTTCTCCAAATCATAAAATCCTTAAATATTTTTTTGTGCATAAAAAATAAAACCTTACAAATGCCAAATTATAACATTCTTTGTGGTTTTTTGTTGTTTTTTTAATATTATAATTTTACCTTAATGGTGATCGAGTCTGATTTCCAGGACGGTTTTATGATTTTCAATAGCGAAATGATGCCGCTTTCGCAGTTGTTTCCATCAATTCGTAAATCAGAGAGTACAAATTTGGCCATCTGGATTCGTAAATGGTTGTTAAGTTACACTTGTAAATGGATATTTATTGTATAAAGCAATAAATCAAGGGAGTTTATATAAAAGCTTTCGCTGTTGCACAACTCAATGCAACAAGTTAAACTTCGGTTATCACGTTCTCGCTAGAGATGCTGAAAAAATTTAATCTTTTTACGGTTTAATCTAAACGTATTTTAATTGTTATGCTGTTATCATTTTATAAATTATTTTAAAGCTACCCCTACATCTCCTTCTCCGTTTGTTGAAACAATAAATTCAAATAAAATATTTAAAAAAAATTTCGTATAAGTAAAGTTTTAGCAAAGTGGCTGAAATAAGTGAGAGCGTCTTTCCTTTTAAATTGTTTGTGCTAGTTTCGCCGGTAGAATTGCTGCAGTCTACCTGACAATAGCGTACACATTCGCAAATTATATAACAACCTTTGCTTCCTTGAAAAAAAAAAATTATGAAATGCCGGATACGTATATTGAAGGCTGCCTTCATGTAAAAATAAACTTGAAACGGAATATAAAGCCCTCGGAGGAAGGAAGAAACCCTTCCTCCGAAATCAGCCCGACATAAGGAGCATAGGAAGAAGAGAGGATTTATATTTTCTGGTTTCAGGTTTATTTTTAGTTTCAATTTCCTCGTTGAGAATGAAAGTAGAATACATGATAGAATGAAATTTAAAATAAGATATCCGTTATTTTATATCTTATTATAGTGGTTTTTTCTTTCTTCTGTTGTTTTATTCAATTCTATTTTTCAGGTTTATCTTTCTTACTTTGCTTCTTTGTATTTTGCGTGTGTTAAATATTTTTTGATAAATTTTAATGTTTTTTTAATGTTTCTGGAGTGTATAAAATTTATGTTTTTTAAAAATTTAAATATAATCTCTATCTTTTCAATTCCTCTTTTGCCTTTTCGGTGTCGAGGATGTTAATATTCTTTTGAAATTCAGCCTAGCTGGGAATTAGCCTATTAAGTAAAGGAACACATCGACATCCATTTCCTCACCGGCATTAGAATAGTGACAAGGGGTCTCGAGACTGGTAACGAGAAGCGACAAGACCTAAAGCTCTGGATGTAAAGATTACATCCAGAGCTTTAACAAGACCTGCACCTCAACGCTCTGAAAATATAATTTAAATTCTTTCCTTTTCCATTATGAATTTTTTGGCTTCCTTTAGTTTTTCTATGCTAATACAAAAACATTAGTCCTCTTTTTGTACTTCTTCTCTTTTAAGTTTAGTCTGCTATATTTATACTTGATAGAAGCTGTACCCATTGTTCACCTGTATCCTCCCGTACAGGCTATGCCTAAGGGAGATATAAAGTTGTATGTACTTGTATTTATTACTGCAATAAAGGTTTTGTAATCTCTATACAGGGTGTTTCATAATTGGTGTCCCGTCTTTAGGTCCAAATAACGGCTCAAAATAATGTCCCCTAATTCAGAATAATAACATTTCGCGTCCCTGGGGGGTGAAGGGGTAAATTTTTGAAAATTTTAATTTGTTAGACCCCATGTGTTATTTAGAAAGTTGTAGCGCATCATTTAAAATGTGGGTTTAGCAAAAACCCCGGTGAAAACATCTCATGCCCTGCCCCCTTTATCGAATGGGTAAAGTGAAAGGAATGGCTAGCCGATATGGACGAAAACCATTCTTATTAAAAAACAGTAGGGCCTACATTTGGAAAATTAATAAGAATGAATGAATCGTTAACTTGAAAAGCTAATAAAGTTCTCATAAGTTTCTAATGAGTTTTCTGTTTTTGTCTACATTAGCTAGCCATACCTTTCACTTTACCCACTCGATAAACGGCAGGGGATGAGAATTTTTCACCGGGTTTTTTGCTAAACCCACATTTTACATGATGCTCTACAATTTTCTAAATAACACATGGGGCCTAACCTCTACCCCTTACAAAATTAAAATTTTCAAAATTTACCCCTTCACCCCCAGGGACGCGAAATGTTTTTATTCTGAATTAGGGGACATTAAAACCAAATAATCAATATTCATTTTCCTCCAATCTGTACCCCTTGAGTCGTTATTTGGACCTAAAGACGAGACGCCAATTATGAAACACCCTCTATATAAAAGAAGAAACTGATTGAGTGAGTGAGTGATCAACGCACAGCCCAAACCATAAGGCCTAGCTAGAAACACGAAATTTTGCACAGAGGTTCTTTACAAAATGTATGTGAGCACTAAGAAGGGGTTTTTGGAAATTCAACCCCTAAGGGGGGGGGGGAAGGGGGGTTGAAAATTTGTTACCACATTAACTAGTGCTGTACTATATACTTAACACATTAACTGGTGTGGCACTAAAAACGTAACACATTTACTAGTATGGCACTACTTAAGTAACTATATTAACCTCTTTTAGGGAGGGGGTAACGAATTGTAGAGTGTGCTATCCATGAAGCGCGATATCTCTACCATGACCTACCTAAAACCTTCCCAGGGTCCACCGGATATACCATGAAAAATTTCATCAAGATTGGCCTAGCCATTTTGAATTGCATGGCGAACAAACAGACAGACATATCGAGAATTTTATATATATCGATAAGGATGAAAGTTGTTTTTCTCGGGCATGATGGCATCTTCCATGACGATAATGCAACATCTCATACATGCATAAATCGAGGACGACCCTCTTATAAAATATAATATTCTTCGGGCTTTCTAATTTCCTGACCATAATTTAAAGTTTCGCGTAATGGTCGTCAGCATACAGTTGGAAGTGTCTTCCTCCTCTGAGAATCAGTGAGAAGGCGTCGGAAATTTTACCAATACATATAATTCCTGTCCTTTGAGCTTTTCTTAGAATTGATAGTTATTAGAATTTAACATTTTCTTGAAAAGCTGTAAAAATGAGCAGTAAATGGAAATAATGGAGAGTTAGGCAGACTATTGAGAAACAATGGAAAGGCGGCAGGGAAAGTAACCCCTTCACTCGGTGCTGTATCGATTTTTCCAACACACTGCTTCAACTAAACAAGTGATGAGTGACCCTGTGGCCGTCGATGCAAATGTGTCAACAGAAGAAACTGCGACTGCCAGATCACACCAAGTGATAAATGCACCAGTTTTGCTTCAAGACCTCGAGAGAAGAGTGTGAATTGCAACAGTTTACCAATTAGAAAAATTGATGGAAAAGTTCCGCGACCTGGATTCGAACCAAGAACCTCGACTGTCATGGTCGATGCCTCTATCAATTGGGCTATCACAGACACTTGAACAGCCATGCTGTCAGTAAGTGTTTTAAAAACAACAAAGTTGTCAAGAAGGAAAGCCCAATGGAAGGCGGGTACCCGGTTCACAGATCTTGAATTTCTCCTATCCAAGCCATCAGAAAGTTTGATGGACACACAATAAGAAATAAAGAAATTAAACTGGAGCAAACTCCAAACATCAGGTAAAGACTACTCGACCTGGTTCGACTCCAAGTCGCGGAATTTTTCCATCCATTTTTCTAATTAATATCATTTACTTGATGCTTGGAGTTTGCTCCAGTTTAATTTCTTTATTTTTCTAAACCAGGTGCCGCATAGATCGCACCAGGGCCGACCGTAATTTGCGATAGAGGTTTTTCATTGAAACTGAAAATGGAAGTAAAGTTTCTGTCTGTCGATAGGGCGGCGCTGCAGGCGTTTTTGGGCCGATTGTATACACAGCACCACTTTTCTATAGAGTTCCCGCCCTATTGGGAGCTAGAAACTTTAGCTTCATTTTAACAATGGAGCTCGATGACCATGAATATCTACAGACAGTGGTGTAGACGATACCAACACAGTAACGTTACTATACTATTGTTGGAAATAAAACAACAAAGCATAGAAAGAGAATTTTTAAGGCAATTGTTATATACAAAGCAACAAAGCGTGGAAAGAGAATTTTTATGAAAATTATTATCGGCAAAGGTATACTAAATTTGATTAAATCAAGCCTTTTTAGGACATTTTCGTAGAATATGTTACAATGCATACAATAGTATACGAACAGTGCATTGCGTTGCTATAAAGAGAGTGGAAGTATTGAACACATAGGGGAAAACGCGAATTGAACACATAGGTTCGGTTCTGTGCGTGCTGTAAACGTAAATGAGATGCTGTGCGTGCAGGATGCACGTGATTGACGATTATTGAAAAAGCAGATCGGTCACTAAATCAAAAGAATATTTTTATACGTAGGGAGTTTATTATTTATTACGATAACTTGAAAACGAATTAACTTTTTCACACTCTGTTTTCACCAATCCATTAATATGGGACAGAGCACGAACAAGTTCGAACGTGAGATAGCGTGAATAGGTACGTGCACTAATAACACGTCCTCGAATGGTACAATTATGATACCCTCTTAAAAATTTCGTATAACCAGATATGGCATATAATATATCAAACAAATGAAACCATATTGTACCCTAATGAAACGGTTGCAACTTTCAATGCTAAGAAAGGGTATTTAATATATCAAGCAGCTCGTAACAATGTGTCATGTCTGAATATAACGATTAAATAATGACTGTGGGAATTGGTTAAGTATCTCGTGCCCTATGGTATTGTTGTAACTTTCAATGCTAAGATATGGCATGTGATATATCAAACAATCGTAACAACGTGTCATGACTGAATATTACGAGTAAATAATGATAGTGGGAATTGGTTTAGTAGCACGTGCCCTAATGGAACAATATGGTACCTTATGTTACTGCTGAAACTTTCAATGCTTTCAATGATATATCAAACAACTCGTTTTATATTAGATTTGGTAACATTTTATTATTTGATAAATAATATTTTACAAACTGTCATTTGATAAATCATTTTTTCTGAATATGTATTCCATGCCTTGTTTAAAACAATAAACTTCTTAATTATTATAATTCTTTTATACCTTTACGTTAGTGTATGATTCTGTAATATATTTTGCATAAATAGGTAAAACTTTAAAAACAATTTTACCTGAATAATATCCAAAAATAAAAAAAAGATCGAATTATATATTTCAGATAGTTTTGTATATTTATTAATACTTTTCATTAATGAAACTTCTAATTTAAATGTTTTCACAAATAAGCGTTTTAATCACGTTCCTATATTCGCATTTCCATAATTTTCATTTTAATGAATAAAGAAAGATTATGTTAGCTTATTATTTTAAAATTTAAAATATCTGAGAATCATGCAAACAAGTCTAAATATATTTTCATTCTGTTTATTTACTATAACTTAAAGTGAGGTAGAAGATTTAAACATGTTTATTTTGAGAGAGGATATCAAAATATTAGTACGATATTTCAAAAGAATGTCGTCCTGTAAGCTTTTCTTTCAACGTAAGATATTCGTTCATCGCACAGTCAAAAAATCTGAAATAACAAAAACATCAGAAGTGAATGGTGAGGATCAGAATAGTAATAAAGTCAAACAAGTTTTTAGAATTTTAACTGAAAATATTATTTTAATTTTTAAAATAAAAGCAGAATATTTATTTGAAGTGTAAGATACAATCATATATAGGGTGTATCTAAACCCCTGTCACAAACTTTTGGTGATGATTCCCCACAACGAGATGAAAACAAAAATTCATATAAACATGATTCGGATAACGAACCGTTTATGAGATTTCCGCAGTTAAAATTGAAGTTTCAGCAGCGATTTTTCTACTCCGTGGACAGGTTTTAATCTTACAAATTTTTCTGATAATTTCAATAAAGTCAAATAATAAATGATACCTAAAACTGTGGACACTAAGATAACACCAAAGGAAGAAAAGAAATCACTATTCCACATAAACAAATTTCTATGACTTCTATGGTTTTTTTCCGTTCGTCCCAACTATTATGGTGCATGTTGCCAATGATTATTTCATTAAAGAATTATGCATGACCAAAAAAGAGATCGGCATTAATAAATTGTACAAATTTTACTTCAGTCACTTCAAACGTATTTATTATTTTTAATTTTGATAATATATAGTTACTTAATCCTATTTTATTTGCATTTTTCATATTCTCCCAACTTTTAAGCCTGGTTCCCACATGCGTAAAAACAACGGCAGAAACCACAAGGCAGAAATTTTTTGACATCACTTCCTTCTTTCGTCTTTCTGCCCGACGGAAAACTTCTGTTTTTTTCGAGTTGGATTGAGTCATAGCCTACAAAGATAAGAGAATTTTCTGTCGGGTAGAAAGACGAATGCTGGAAGTGAAGCGTGGTTCCCACTGGCAGAAAACAATAGAGCAGAAACCACGGCGTATTTTTTTCTGCCTTTTTACTTTCTGCTCCTGCAGGTGTCCCACATGGCAGAAACTCAAAAGGGTACGATAGCAGAAGTTTTGCCCAACACAGCACCGAAGCCGTCGATCGATTTAAACAGTCGGCTTCGACTGCACACAGTACGTACACAGTTCGTTCAATCCTCATCAATCATCACATCGAATTTATGCATTCAATTGTTGTTTATTCAATTTGATTTGATTAATTAATTAATAAATATATATTTCGCACCTCTTCTATTAGCGCTTCTACATCAATTTTCTTTCTCGGTCTCTTCACCTTTGTGAGCTGAATGTCCGACATTTTTATTTTGTGTGAGAGAGAGGACGTCACTGTGACGTCACTGCAGAGATCGTTTTCTATTGGCTGAGCAATCGTTTCTGCCCTGCTTGTGCTACAAAAGTTGAACTCAACCCAACTCTAAAAAGCAGAAATTTTCAGTCGGGCAGAAGAGACGAAAACGGGAAGTGACGACATAAAATTTTTCTGCTTTGTGGTTACTGCCGTTGTTTTTACGCATGTGGGTACAATGCTTAACGTGAAAACATTTTTCTGCTTTGTGGTTTCTGCCGTTGTTTTACGCATGTGGGAACCACGCTTTATGGAAATGAGTATTGTAGGTTTTTTACCCCTCTTTTTGAATGTCCCAGATAAAACTTGTTGCACGTATAAAATAAAAAAAAGAAAAGAGCTTAACTTACTTGTATTTGTCTCCGGAATATTCCTGTATACCGTCAGGAACCGTTAATGCCAATAATATATAATAAATTAACGGACCCTGTGAAGGATAAAACATTTAATACATTTATTTCTTTTTTATTAGCAGATGCCCATATTAAATTTTTATGAGTTTAAGATTAAAAAACATTAACATTATATCGCTGCCAAAATATTAGTCTTATAGTGTCCAAAGTGCTGCCCGCGTTACCACCTATTATGGCCTGAAGTAGACTATAATATAGAATGCATCTACGGTGATTACCTATAGTTTGTGTCTCGCAGAAATCCTTACAGATATTCTTGAAACCCTCTCTTCTATTTGACACCATTGTTTCACTGAGTGATACACCTCCCTCATCCCGCCGCCTCGATTCAGTTCCTACGTCGAAGCTCCAAAGAAGCGAAGCATACCAAAGCTGGTATTTGTTGTTTACTATACCAGCAAACAAATTCCTCACATTATTTTGTTCCCATACGATGCATCTGTATCCTCCATCAACTGCAACTTCATGGATTTTAACTGTATATATGTTAATAAATAGAAAAATAGTAAAGAAAATTCCACGCCCCGATGTTCTAACCACTAAGCTACCGTGGACATAGAAGCTGTCGCTATCAAACATGCCCTATGAGCAGAGGTTAAGGCTTGGCTCCTTGTTCGCAAGCCAGGACTATATTTTACTATTAAATGGCGAATATAATAATAATAATAATAATAATAATAATAATAATAATAATAATAATAATTGGAAAATGGTCTTTGGAGGATTTTTTCACGCCATTACCTCCGATATTAATTAATAAATAGAGAAAAATAGTAAAGAAAATTCCACTTTAGTTTAGTAGTTAGTTATGAAGCGGGGGTAGAAAAATTTTATTATTTTGTACTAAAGGTTGATGAAGTACATTTTAACTCCAGGTGTCATATCCGTTCTTCCTACCAACTGATTCAGAAAAACTTTACTCTTAACCAGCGCGGAGTACTTCTTGATCTTTACTTTACTTCTGATCATAACAGGGTAGTTATCCCTGCATCTGATCCAATTCTGCTTGAAGAAGATGCCCATCCCGCTCTTTTCTCTGAGATTTCTATTTCTGACTATAAGCCTAAAGTCACGTCAACCGGCCCAGACTTTAAAAGATGTAAGATTACGGACATCCAACAAAATCTTTATTACGCTTTGGGACCAGTTCAGTTTCATTTCACCAATATCAATGAAGCATTTGATAGTTTTCTTCACACCTACGAAGAAAACTGGACAGTCGACCTTCCCCTCCTGGTTCTCTGGATATCTGAAACAGTTGGTCTTCATGAAAAAGGCTGCACATAAGAATTACAAGTTATCGGGTAGCAAAGCCGGTCATGATGAGTTCAAGCGGTTATGTTCCATCTGCAAGGAGGTGACCTCGCAGTGTTAATCTTCTTACATCGCTCATATTAATTCCACGATCCCTTTAAACTTTATGTCATTCTGGAGCTTTGCGAGGGATATGGGTAATGCCTCAGTGCCTCAAAATAGTTTCACATTCAAAATAAATTATTGGAAGAAGGCATCTTTCCGGATTCGTTAAAGTCTATCTACGTGGTGCCTATTCCTAAAAGTTCAGATTCATCAGATGTCTCTAACTATAGACCAATAGCAATTCAATCTGCATTGGGAAAGGTATTCGAATCCTTAGTGCTTGACTGTATTAATTTTTCCACAAAGTGTCTGTTTGCCCAAGAACACGGGTTTACCTCTGGAAGATTTACTGCCACAAATCTTGTGGTATTCGAAAATTACATCTTTTCTGCGTTCTCTAAGGGATTACAAGTTGATAGTATATATGTGTGGACTTTCCCAAAGCATTTGATACCATCAGTAATGAACACCTCTTGTTAAAATCATATGGAATTGGTGGCAGTCTCCTTAAATGGTTCCGTTCATATTTAAGCAATCGTGGTCTCATTGTCAAGTTTAATGGGGCTACTTCTAACCCGTTTTTAATGCATTCAGGCGTCCCGCAAGGCTCCCATCTTGGTCCCTTTCTGTCCAATGTGTTTGTTAATTACATTGTTAGTAGCATCGATGTTCGTTGCCTGTTGTTTGCTGATGACATCAAGACTTTTAGCAAAGTATCCAAAATCTCAGATTGTACCAAGATTCAAAACTGTCTAGTGAAGGTCGTAGAATGGTGTTTTAAGAATTCAATGAAGCTAAAAGTCGGGAAATGTGCAGTTGTAACTTATTTCCGCTCTGCTAGTCCCATAACTGCAGATTACATAAGAAATACTTTGCTGCCACGAAAGACCGTCATACGCGATCTTCGAGTAACCTTGTCTTCTAACCTAAGCCCCGATTCTCACATCGACGATATTTGCCGCAAAGCCTCCAGAAAACTCGGTTTTATTATTAGAACTTCCAGACATGGGCTCAGTGTGGACGCCCTAAGTATATTGTTTGTGGCACTAGTCAGCCTATTCTTGAATACTGCAGTGTAGACTGGGCTCCCCATCAAATTGGACATACTCAACGACGCAAGAAAATTTAGGATCGACTTATACGCATTGCAGGAATTAAACTTGGGTTCGAATATGCTTCGGTGCCCATCAACTCCGTTGCAGAGTTCCTGGGACTTATTCCCCTGATCAAAATAAGACAACTCCACTACGCGATCTTTTTAAAAAAGATTCTTAATGCCAACATCGACTGTTCTGACCTTTTGAGTTGCTGCCAGCTTAGAGTACCTTCACGTACACGCTCCCTTGAACTGTTTTATGGACAGGTGCTCACTACTAACTACGAACTGAATGACCCTCTTCCTCGTCTTCATAGGGTGGGAAATATTATTTCCCCTCACCACGATTTCTTTTTCGATTCCATACAAAATCTGAAGAGAACGTTTTTACAATTTTAGGCTGCATTGCTAATTTTAGGTTTACATTACTTGTACACTGATTGTTACTATATTTTCAATAATTTTACCTTTCTTTCATTATGAATGTCTGCCACTTTTCCTTTATGTAAAAATGGTGTAATCCGTAAATAAATAAATAAAATAAATAAATAAATAAATCACATGAGTTCCAATTTAATGGCCAATTCGTTAAAACCACGCCTAGTACATTCTTTTTACAATGAATTTGCTGTATACAATATTTCCACTGACAATTAGCAAAATGTGAAATATTGAGAGCGACCAGAAAGTAATGGTGTTTTTTGTAGACTAAGATTGTGAAGTAATTTTGTGATGTTTATGGACTTTTAACTAAAATAAAGTGTATACACAAAGAAATTAATTAATTAACCCTTATCTTGCATTCACTTGTACCTTTCTGTGCTGCCCAGATCTGCAGAATAAAATGAGTGACATAAAACGGAATAAGAACCATGTTCGTCGTTGCATGCTGTATGAATTTCACAAAGAACAATGCAACGCGTGGCCATGGAGAACATTTCTATTGCGTATTCGATTGCATTAAGTGCAAGCGTTGTTTGGCCAAATTTGAGTCGGGCAATTTTGACCTCTCCGATAACCCTCGTGCAGAAATGCCAATGGAGATGGACAATGATCTCCTGCGTGCAGATCTTCCTCAGACCATAGAAGAATAACGCAATCTTATGCATTTGTTCTACAGTTTGAGAGCACTTTAAGTAGATCGGGAAAATCAACTTCAGAAGGAAATGGACCCACAGCAACTTTAACTTGATGACAAAAGCCGCGCTTGGCAAGACTGATCCAGCCAAAGTCTTTGGCTGGAAAATTCTGCACCATCTACTCAATTCCCCAGACGTTTCATGAACTGATCTACTTGTTTAGATCTCTGAAGTACTAATGTAGAAAAGATTCCAAATATTGATGACATAAAAGTGGGAGCAAGCTTGGTGCCTGCGAGCGTAGAGCAGGGGCTTTCCATTTCTAAAATCTATCGAATCGCATGTTCAAATCCTACTGTGGGCATGGACGTTTGTGCTTGTCACCAAATTTGGTAAAGATAATGGTCATGTGAAATTGTTTCAGGATTGTTAAAAAGTTATTCATTTGAAAAGGCGCAAAATGACCTAGGTTGACGCATCGCATCTAACCAACTAATTAAAATTAGGCTCTCGGATTTTGCGTTACCACGTTTTAAGGAACGAGGTGTCGTTGACAGCAGAAGGTGTTGTTCCAGTAGAAATTTCATCGAAGAATGCAAGTTGTTTATGTTAATGAATGTGTTAATGTCAGCACTATGAGCAGCAATAGCTCAGCAGATGAAAAGATGGCGAAGCCTAGAGTACTGGATGTGTGTGGGATGATCTCTCTCAACAATCAATATTTCACAAGAAACAAGCCAACAAACTGATTCGGGTAAACCGGCGTATCACTCAGTGAGAAATTACTTATACACTTACCATGCCACCATGGAAGAGCTGAGGAAGCTATACAAAAGAAGTAGCTAATTGAAAAATGCAAATGCTAGGAAAAGTTTCTGTATTTCATTGATTAGAAGATTCCCATCTAGATTCAAATCATAATCTTGCAGGCATTATTTCCATTCAACCCTCGCATAAGTAATTATGAACTCCCTCAAAAATAATTTTTTGCTGTTTTGTAGCAATATTTATACAATGCTTATGTTCTTTTAAAAATGACATTATTTTCTGGTCTTCCAATTGTTAAAAAGTTGATGGCTAAATGCTTATTGAATTACAGTTTCGGTATAGCTTCAGTTAAGTAAGTTTAAGCATAACTTAATTACCATGGCGTAATCGTCGCAATCTTTTATCCATTTTTCTATTTCTTCATCCGTTACTTCCTTTTCTTCACCTTCTTCATTCTTAAACCATTCTTCTAGGTAATTTCGGAAAAACTTTCTTTTAAAATCAGATGATAATATTTCTTCAATAGTTCTCTTCGAACGGATAGGTTCTGAAAGACATGAATATTAAATTAAAGAACTTGTCTATTCGTTTATTTATGAAATAAGATATAATAATACTAGGATTGTTCAATAGAAACACATTTGGACTGCGCAGCCGTGAAGGCATCCAAAGAGCACTTGTTTATACAGGGTGATTTACATCGAATGTAAAATACTTAAAGGGGGTATTATAGAGGTTAAGATAAACACAAAACGTCTTATGAATATGGGTTCAAATATGAACGATAACTGAGATATGAACAGAAATAAAAATGCCGCCACCAAGATCAACAAGTTAATAACTCAGGTTCTGTAAAGCCTAGATTAATGCAATTTGGGGGAATAACAAAGTACAAGGTGATTATAATTAAAGTCCCTTTGTAAAAATGCTATAAAAAAACAACCATGAGTCCGAATGACTTCAAATTTGGACTGAGCATTCTTGAAGAAGGGGCATTTGATATGGGATAAGAAAAAAATTGTTCCAAAATTTATCACTAGATGGCGCTGTAAGCGGCATATTATGCCTAGCAGGATTTGTACTATGCAAATTGAAAGATACGCATGCGCATGAGACATTGCATGTGTTATAAAAACGCAGGCCTCATGGCGTTCTCGTCATATTTGTATCTCAGCAGCTTGCCATGGGTCTGTCAATGAAGGATCGCGCTCTGCTTGTGAAGCTCTTTTACAAGAATGGCGACTCTGCCATAGCAGCTTTAAAGAAATTTCGGGTATTAAAGGGAATGAAAAAAGGATGTGGTGCGATGTCTGCAAAGGCTCTGAGGTGTATGATTAAAAAATTCGAAGCGACAGGTTCTTTTGCAGTGAAATCTGGCAGAGGGAGGAAAGCAGTTGCTTTGACGTCAGTAGAAGATGTGGCTGAAGCATTAGAGGAAGGGTCGAACAGTGGTGTGCAAACGTGCAGTGCACGGGGAATTGCCCGAACTTTAGACATGCCTGTGAGCACGGTCAATAAAATTTTACGCAATATCCTGCATTGTTATCCCTATAAAATTACCCATGTTCAGGAGTTACTTCCTGCTGACCTGCCAATTAGACACACGTTTGCTTTAGAATTTCTAGCTCGCATGGAAGTGGACAATGAATGGCCATGGAACATCTTGTGGACAGACGAAGCCCATTTTTATCTCCACGGCGTTGTCAATACACAAAATTGCAGGATATGGGCAACGGAAAATCCTTTCGCATGTGTTTCAATACCGCTTCATTCTGCAAAGGTAACTGTGTGGTGCGGGATGACAGCATCATTGATTATAGGGCCATTTTTTTTCGAGGAAGTGGGTCCTGCGGGTCCCGTTACCTGTACAGTCAATGGCCAACGGTATGCGTGTCTTTTACGCAACCAGGTAATTCCAACACTTCAACAGCATGCATGCGTGGATAGAATAATTTTCATGCAAGATGGCGCTCCTCCGCACATTGCAAAGCCAGTGAAGCAACTGCTGAAGACACATTTCGGAGATGATAGAATTATCAGCCGTCATTTTCCGAGAGCCTGGCCTGCAAGATCACCGGACCTCAATCCTTGTGACTTCTGGCTCTGGGGTTACCTTAAAAATCATGTGTTCAGTGGCCCAGTTGCAAATTTAGCGGAATTGAAGGCTCGGATTACGCACCACGTTCACAACGTGACCCCGGAGACACTCCGGTCTGTTGTGGAACATGCTGTTTATCGGTTAAAACTTGTGGAGGAAAATGGTGGACAGCATATTGAACATGTCTTGCGCAAGTCCCGAGATAATTAATAGGCGTTTCCATTGTTGCTTTTTATGCGGTTTTTGGCCCAAGGACAATTAAAAACCGAATCATTATGTGCTTTTTATGCGGTTTTTGGCCCAAGGACAATTAAAAACCGATTTTTCCCATCCGATGTGGTACGACCTTGCCGTGGTGGATGGGCTTTGCACTAACAGTGCCACAACTGTTAAATGACTTGAAAGTCATGTTTTCCATCATCAAACCCGAAGCAATCATGTTCATTGACCGGTACAGTTGATTTTTTGCTAATACTGTACTGTATAATAAAAAAAAATCATGTTTAACTTGTTTTAGTGTCAATTGCATTCCTTGACCAACTTTAATGTAAAAACATCATGCCATAAACAACTCATGCCAAAGCCGTCGTATTTCAATTCAAAATGTCACTTCTAGCTGAATCCGCTTCCGTTATGCCGCTTACAGCGCCATCTAGTGATAAATTTTGGAACTATTTTTTTCTTATCCCATATCAAATGCCCCTTCTTCAAGAATGCTCAGTCCAAATTTGAAGTCATTCGGACTCATGGTTGTTTTTTTATAGCATTTTTACAAAGGGACTTTAATTATAATCACCTTGTACATAAGACTGTGTATACCGTTAAAATTTGATTGAATTCCAACGAGAAGTTTCCGAGTTACACAGTCAAAATTGTGACAAGTGCTAGTTAGTACTCACAAGTGAACACGTACGTATTATGATTTTGAATGAGTAACTTGGGAACTTCTTTTAGAATTAGATCAAATTTTAAAGGTATACACAGTCTTATGTACTCTGTTATTCCTCCAAATTTCATTAATCTAGACTTTACAGAATCTGAGTTATTATAACTTGTTGATCTTGGTGGCGGCATTTTTATTTCTGTTCATATCTCAGTTATCGTTCATATTTGAACCCATGTTCATAGGACGTTTTATGTTTATCTTAACCTCTATAATACCCCCTTTAAGTATTTTACATTCGATGTAAATCACCCTGTATGCATCGTTTAACAACCGCAGAAGTTTTACCAGATGACAGTCTATAGATTAATGCACAAATGGGTCTCATGCCTTAATTTCATGGATATTTCTTTTAAATCATTTGAATAAAAATTGCTTCTTAATCTCTAAACGCGTTTCTATTGAAGAATTCTTGTAGTGTGATAATTATATAAAAGGCCCGGATGGTGCATTATACAGTATAGGGTGGCCCATTTATCTGTCGTTGGTTTTGTTTTAGCTTAATTTCGTTAGTTCTGGATGAAATTTCATGAAATTTCAGTTTATTGTAGATAAAATCTAATATTTTATTGTTGCCAAATTTTATAAACATTCGTAGAATACAACCAAAGTTCTAAACTTCAACGTGAGTACCCTTATTTTCAATAATTTTGTATAATCGTTCACGATATTCTAGCGTTTTCATTCTCATGTCAACAGTAATTTCATTAAATGCTGCAATGATTCGATTCTTTGGTGGTTCACGTTTCATTTCAGTGCTAAACTTTCGCTGAACCATTATGACACTTTTCGTTCATTCATGCCATGCCGCAACTTTTGCACGATCACTAACTGCGTAGGCCATGGATTATTTCGTATAAAATAAAAAATTAATAGTTAGGATCTGAAAAATTAAGAGATAAAATTTTAATGTTTTTTCCACGTGATAGTAACATTTCATACATCACTGATCGAAATTGACAAAGATATTAGAAGAGAAAACCCACGATAAATAAGGGGCCACCCTGTATGTTATAAATTAAAATTTATGGAAGTTAAGAAGTACATGGCTTTTGGTCCCAAAATACAGGACTAACAACTCCCTCTTGTAACAGGTGGAGGAATCTAACTTAAAAGACAGCTGTTCTTAATTTTCTCATCCGGCGATCACTTTCAAGTAAAAGCTGTTTGAGATTATGTAGGATCTTGTACTGCTTCTCATTCTATCATTACTGGCTCTTAGATTAACCCATCGAAATGGGTAAGCCACGTTACTAAATTAATTATTGCTTAAGTACTTGTTTTATTTAACAAATCTCTTTGTACAGATCATTTATATCACTAGCTTTTTAAATTGATATAATCAAAAAAATAATATTTAATAATAACACAGGCCAAAGATGAAAAAAACTTTTTGAATTTTATTTGCCTTATATTTGAGAAGAATACGAATCTGCTTTTACATTTTTTTTATCAGGTCACATTTCCAAGTTTGTGCACATAGAGATTGCAATGTTAAAGTAATGTGCATGAAGAAAAGCTGCTGGCATGTTAAAGTATCCATTTTTGGCCCACAAGAAAATTTATCAGGCCGCAAAATGAATAATTTAAAATATTTCATTGAAAAACAAGAATCTGTACGCGAAAGAAAAAAACTGAGGTCAGATACGGATTTAGCACAAAAAAGCATAAGAATCAGCTCTTAACGTTAAATAAGTTTTTAAAAAGTTATTATTTGTTGGCCTGTGTAATTAAAGAACAGATAGGAAATAGCTTGAGATAATGCTATAATGCTTCCTCAAAAACTTAAGCATTTAAAAATTCATTGGTGCTGCCTCCTTCTGTTCAAGATCCCATGAGTATACAAATATTTCACTAGTGAATATCACTATGGCCGGAATGGAGCAACTCATAATGCCAAGTATGTCCATACAAATCAAAAAGAGTATGAATATGCATGCGGTCAAGGGCATCATTCAGAATATTGGCCAGAAAATTCATGTATTATTCTACTCCTAGTATTTCATTTCTTCTTTCTGGTCCTGCACAATCATCTGCACGAGAATTATAAAAAAGCAATTACAGGTTGCACTATAGAATATTATGCCTCTAAAGATCAGCAATGATCAGACTGTTGATATGAGAAGTAAACTGTCTTCGGAAGTAAACTTTCCCATGGCTATTTATTACAGGCAAATTAAATAAAAAATTGAAATGAATAAGAAAAACCATCAATTAACCGTAACATTGATAATTAAATGAATAAATAACCTTCAGCAAAAGCGAGTAATATCACTTAAAATAAAGTAGACAAGGAATAATATATTAAATCATAATTTTACCCAAAAATGTTGTTGCTAAGAAAAAGTTGCTGATATCTTGAAGTTGATATCCAGGCTTAACTGCTTCCCAATCAACAAACGTCACCTTCTCTATAAATATGTAAATGTAATCTGTCAATAACTTGAGTGTTTTGTTTATTTTTTAATAGTAACATTCATTATTATTACTTAAGAAATTGTTTTACAGTTTAATTTATGTGCTTTTAGATTTCAATCTCAAGCATTTTAGATGGTAATTATTGTTAAAAAATGCGGCTACAAAGAATACCAGTCAGTATTCTGGGATTCCCAACGAGGTCGATGCAAATCCCATAGAAGTTAATTAATTTTGAAACAGAAAATAGAACTCAAAGGGTCAATGGGGGGTCCAATGAAAAATCAGATACTGTGTCTGACTTTCAGATGAAAAATGTATTCTTTATGTGAATTAGCATAAAACATGAAAAATATTAAAAACAAAAAAAAGAAAGTATTCATTTCTATCTAATAATTTTATCCTTTCTTAGATTTAAAAAAAAATAATTATAAGAAAGTTTGCTATTTCAGTTTTAGAACTCACATGTTATTTCACATGTAATTTGAAAGATTAACTTCACTGATAAAATACTATATCAATAACGGAAAGAAAATTTTGTATTGAGTCTCTGGTAGAGAAATAGACCTTTTAAAAGAAATCAATTTTTTTTTAAAAAAGGAAATTTATTAATTTTGAATTATCAGCGAGAAATTTTCTTAATAACTCAAATGATATATTACACAAAGAAATCTCAAGAAATAAACATTGACTAGAATATTTTCTAGAATACTGGCAATAAGCATTTGTTCATGATGAATACGCGAGTTGAGGTATAATTGAATAAAAGGAATAAAAAAAAAGGAAAAAATAAAGAAATTTTTATATTTTAATTTATTCCATTATTTTGGAAACATTGTAAAGAAATAAGACTGGTCCATAATCTAAAAATAAGACGTCATAAACAGTTATTATTTGAAGGAAAAAATTATTTGCTCAGGTGACTTCATGAAAATAAATATTTGTCCACTGTTGTTAACAATAAATTAAAACTTAAATGTGATTGCCCATTCAATTACATGGGAGATAGCCATGGGAGGTTTTATTGATACAAATAACGTCGTCGTTCTATTTGGTTTTTGAGAATCAAAATGTCTAAAGCAAGAGAATACAGTGAAAAAGAGAAATTGTTTATGATTAAGCTGATTAAGAAAGGAAAATCACAACGAGAACTTGCTAACATAATTAGATATGCTCAAGGAACTGTGGTTTATTTGTGGAAAAAATACAAAACCAACAACTCTGTTTTTAACAAGAAAAGGACAACTGCACCATTCAAACAAAAAAGGAGAGCTGAGTTAAGCTAACCTAACCTAACCTAACCTAACCTGACCTAACCTAACCGGAAAGTCAAAGCGATTGCTTTAAAAACGAGATCATCATCATCATCATCATCATCATCACCACCACCACCACGAGAACTCAATCCTAAAATCTTACCCAGTGGAGAAAATCAGATGTATATGATTGTACTGTTCAATATCATCTGAATATGCTCAGATTCCACCGAAGAAAATCAAAGACAAAATCCAAGATGTCTGTCAAACAGATTGCAGGACGTTTAAAATGGGCAAAGTCGTACAAAAACTGGGATGTCAGCGACTGGAATCAAGTCGTCTTTAGAGTTGAATCAAGGATGTGTTTCGCAGTGACGACGACACAGCAAATTTGAGTGGCGCCGAGCATCTGAAAAAAATTTCCATCCTTATTGTTCAGCGCGGTGAGTAAAATTTAAAAAAGGACTTCTTGTATGGAGATATATCATATCCAAGGGCCTAGGTGAATTGTATTGTCCATACAACAGTTAATGCAGATTTTTAATCTTAACATTATGGACACATTTCTGATCAAGAAAAAGAAAACAAATTAAAACAGTGAATGGGTCCCCTAACAGCCCAGACATAAATATAATTTAAAAAATGAGGGTCGAACTAAAAAAGAAAACACATTTAAACGTCCAGAAAAAATATCAAGCTTATCAGTTCATGGAAAGAAATAGATCAATCAATGCCAAAACAGAATTTAAGCTGTTATCAAGGAAAAGGGCAATGCCACCCTTAGAGGGTCTGTAAATAATTGTTTATGATCCCTTAATTTTACATTATGGACTGCTCTTTTTTCCAGAATGGAAAAAAATTACAATATCAAACACTTCTTCATTTCTTTTTTACTTTTTATTTTTTATAATCAATTATACTCTCAGCTCGTTCATTTATTATGAACAAATACTTGTTGCCAGGGGTGGCATCAATTCCTCCTAGAAAGAAGGCCTGTGCCAACACTTCCTGATAACGGAATATTAGTCGACCAAATTTGGGGCTTATTGAGCTGAGTGAGCGAAGCAAGAATGTAAAACATTTGTCCTCTAACTCCTCCGACACCACTTGACCGATTTCAACCAAATTTTGCTCAATTAATCCTAATAGGACGTAGATGGTTTTGAAGTATTTTCAGAAAAATCTATCAAGCCATTGAGGAATAATTACCAGAAAAAGAATTTTCTCTATGATTTGCTATAGAGAAAATCACGCGCTAAGAAAAAATTCTTTTTTCCTCTAAAATCGATTCAACAAATGAAATGTGAACAATAGAAAAGCGCCAAATAGAATTTTTTCATTGAATATACGGCGAAGCCCTGTTCAATTTTTTTTTCGAGAGCAAATTTTCAAACGCTATTTTTCGAGTTCTAAGAATTTTTTGGAGATGAGATATTAATTTTTTCTTTTTTCATAGAATTAACATTGTTGGTCATTATCAATTGCTTTAATTGATTCTAGACGTATATTTTCCAACTGACAACTATCTTGAGGTTTATTTAAACTGTTCAATTGTTTACAACAACGTCATCTAAGCATTTGAAAAGAGATAACGTCATAACTCAAACTTAGCAGTTAAACATTTTTTGTTTGTTTTAGTTTATTGCATTTCTCCTATTAATTTCTCAATTTCAAACAGATTATGCCGCCACGACAACGTCGAAGAAGCAACATCGGTGTCGACGAATTCAGAGGCGATCGGGAGCGAGCAAGACAGTGCCCGGCGATCGATGGCGCCCCCCCCCCGCCGCAGTCCGTGGATCCACCGATTACTCATTGGTCGAGAACAAAAGATATCGGCCAATGAGCAATAAGAAAAATCGAAGACGGAAACGCGGGACGTCAGCACGAGGAGAAAGGATGAGATGAGTTTCGGGTTCGATTGCGAGCGAAAGGAAAATGCTGTGGCTGGAAAAGCGGAACGGCGACAGAAGGATAAAACTGCGCCTCGAAAACGTGTGAGGAGGAGGGGAAGCCCTAGTGGAACTTCGCCTTACTCCCCGGCCAAGCAGTCTCATCCCCGTGCGACGGAAGAAGTCGCTGTCAGCCATACAGACACAAAGCGGAGCACGAGAGACATGGCTACGAGGCAACGAACCCACGCCAAACGACGACGGCGAGCGGCCGACAACGGAGCGAAACGGAGCTCACGAGCACGGCAGCGTGATTCACGATTCCCAGCAAGGATATTCTACGCCACCACTACCAGGACGTTGAGGACAGGACAGGAGTCCTGCTAGGAGCCAGCGACGGCCAGAGGAACGCCAGTATTCCGTATAATCTTGCAGGTAACGGGGGGGGGGCTTTCATGGGACGCGCGGCCGCTCCGTTCCTGGCTTGAACGAAGACCAAATAGCGTCACCTCAGAACGGACCTCGCTACTGAAAACTGAAGGATTGCCCCAGGCATTCAGTGATTTATCGTTATTGCCGCCTTTACCCGCCGTTTTTCGTCAGGTTCAAGATAAAGCCAATCGAATGAACTTTTATGAAATCTATAATGAACTTTTCCATTATATTTCACGCATATAAATGTTATTCTGCCGAGTGTAGCAGCCAATTAGTTGTGTTATTAAATTATCTTTATTATTACATTAATCAGTGTTCCCCTCTGTGTTAACGGTAAGTACACAGTAACCAAAACCCCGTTACAATAGGAAGGCGAACAGCAAACACACAGGCCATCGTTACCCTCCGACTAATCAACTCACTCAGCTCTTTTTTTAAGTGCCCGTCGGCACGCGTTGTACACCTAGTTACAGGTAGAAATAGGATTAACAATGGTCGACTAATGATGATGTAACAAACAATGTATGACGTTGCCGTTATCAGCCCTTTTGTCTAGGCGGTGTTGCCTGTGCACGGAAACCTCATACATTGTTACATTATCATAAAAAGTCAGTGATAATCGTATTTCTACCAATACTAAGCCCTAAATTCTGACTTTTTATGATGAAGTGACATTGTATGAGGTTTTGCAAAGGCTTTCTAGGACGTGTTGGTTTCATACGGGGTCAATGCAAAAAAACTGTTGGGAAATCCTGTTTTTAAATCTACGAATTTTACATTTTCAGTGGGGTGGAACCAATTGTCTTGCGAGTGTTATTAACAGCTTTGAATAGTAGCAATTTAAATGTTATGAAGTTCTTGCAAAACATAAAGAAAGAAATCCGAAGCACATTTAATTTGTTAAAAATAGGATATTTTTTTTTGTAAGCAGTTTTAATTAAAGTTTATATCCTTATAGTTAAATTAAACATACTGCTATCATCATTCCATATAAAATTTCCTGCGTGGGTATCGCCGTGACAGGTAACAACTGTAGGATTTTTCGATAGTAAATATTCGGCGATGAAGTCTAATTCGCGAAGGACGACATCTTTTGGCGGCGAAGAATCGGTTAAATTTTTGAATTCAAGAGTTACAAAATTGTTTTTATGATTTGTAATAACCATCGATTTTGAATAATCCACATCTTCTAACTTTAGTTTATGAATGTAAGCGAGTTCTTTTGCAATGGCACTGAAATAAAAAGAAAAAGTTAATTCGGGAATGTTTTCTGCTTTTCCGCCCCTAAAAGCAATCTAAAATTAAAGAAGCAAGTGTGTATTTGTATGTATAGGATGTTCCATTCGAAAAATATCAGAAGTAAAAGGCCATAATTTTCGAATTACATACCCGTGTTTGGTGCCAGGAAATTAAAAATACACAAAAAAAACAACAATAAAAAACGAGTTTTAGCCTCATAATTCGTTACATCTCTACATGGCCATAGCCGCCTGTGCCTGTGAGGAACAGATCGAACTGAAAGGGCAATTCACGAAAGTATAGGCAAGCGTTTGTGCTGCTACAGTCTTCCACTTCTTGAAATAGAAGAGAGTTGGAAAGAGCGAATCCACGTGTCGTATCAGGCCCGTAGCCGGGGGGGGGGGTCGACGACCTACCCATTATGGAAAAAAGGTCCGACTCAATGGAATTTTTGAAAATCGACCCCCCCCCCCAAGATAACGTCCTGGCTACGGTCCTGCGTATGGATGACAAAACGTACGTTCTTCTTCTACAAAGCTCTTCTTCGTGGAGCTGACCATCCGCCGCTGGGACATTGGTCCAGAATTTTTTTTCATCCATAACTGAAGAGATCATCGACAGATCATTTTCTCTTGAGGAACGGGATTTCACGAATGCTGGATTCAACAACAGCTTGTTTGTTCCAGATGGTCCCGTTTCATAGCCAGCAAATTCATCTGATCTTACCCCTCCGGAATTTTTGGGTAGGTTTTCATCAAGAATGTGAAGTAGGCTCGATGCTCATCTGATCTGCAAGACTTGAAGTGGTATATCGTTGTCGTATTTCAAGGCACAACACCTTAGATGCAGGCTGATATCTGTGCCTAACTATCCTTTCGAACCGAGCTTTGCTTTGCAGGTGGCGGGTGTCATTTTACGAGGATAAAACTTTTATGTCATTTGCATAATATCGCTTGAGTTGTTGGAAAATAAACCTGACATTATAAATTATGGCTTTTTACTTTTGACCTTTATCGAATGGAACACTCTGTACATGTATATTGTCAACACGTTTCGTTTAAATTAAAGAGGAACATTCAAGACATGCGCGTAGCCAAGAAGAAAAAGAAGACATGGGCGTATTCCCTTTCCCCTAAATCAAGAAAATTTATATACAAATCTTGATTAATGGTAGAAATAAACAGGGAAACTTTGAAGTATTGGTAATGGTTTTATTCTACAAGGATGAATCTTAAAAATATTTCTTCATGGCTATGTCCCTGATTAAGGAAGATCTCTAAAGAAGGAACGCATGACAATTTTAACCGGATCTATTGCATTATGTAAAACAATTTCAACTAATGGAAATCAGTTGAATAATGATTCAGTGTTATTTAAGGATTTCAAGTCAGCTTACATAAGCATGGTGTCGTCGATACTATCCCTTCTTATTCTGTCACGTTGATTGATGATACCTCTACCTTTAATATATTCATAACAATAACCATTTGCAAAAATAGCATGGACGGTTGGAAAATGGCCCTTTTCAGCCAAATACTATAAAAATAGAAAAAAATCATATTAAAAGATGACTCATTAACGATAAACTGGTATATGGGGTATCAAAAGTCTTCATCCGATATCAAAATGATATAGCTCCACAACGATCTTCAAGAGGGGATCGTCCAGTTTTGTTTTACTGCCGCTAGAGATTTCTCGGGTGCTTCTGAATGGCACCAAAATAACACTCTAATCACTGCCACCATTTAATAAAGTGTCACCACACATGCGAGGAATTTAAGTATCGAATGGACGTGTGCCATCACGGCCTCCTAGAAGCTACCAGGCCTGAACATGATGTCAATAATGTATTGTTGAAGCAATAAAATTGTGACTTTGAACAAACTTCTGTAATGGCACCACCAGTTCGACGTAACAATGTTTTATCTTTTCCATGTTCAAGCCTGGTAGTTTCTAGAAGGCCATGGTGTCTTGCGGCCGGCGGGGTCATATCGAACGCTTATAAGTTATCATGTCAAACTTGAGTATATATTGTGCATTTTGTAACTTGACCCACTTCTGTATGCCACTTCTTTTTAAATATAGAATTTTGAAATCGGATGAAATCTTTGATACAACTTTAATTTAGTGCTCCAGGCCAAATAATCTTATATAATTAATTCTCTCAATATTAGCAATATATTTACACCAATTTTTTTTTAATGTTCTGATTAATGAAGAAAAAATGGTAATAATTTATGTCTTTAAAAAAAAATGTTCAAAATGAAGACATGCTAATACTTTATGCATGGAATGATTATGAGTGAATAAGCATTTATTTAATAAAGGTCATTAGTCAAAGTATGCAACAAAATTTCTAGTCAATGCGTTTTAAGGAACGATACATTAACCGTTACAAGAAATGAAATAACAGGCGCTAATATAGTTGAATTTATCTTTTCCAATGGTTGTGCATCATCATTTAATCAGCCTTAAGACGGGACTCTTACAAAGACAAATTGGGCATGATCATCATCCTTATTGTAAATACGTATTTATAAATTGTCGAATAGTCCGAAAAGAAAATTATGAGAGCCTTACAACTTCATCATAGGGCTTAGTGGCCGCTATCACTCTAGAAGTAGCTCCTTAATGGTCTCTGAGTATACACCCTGAACATGAAATTCTGAATAAATGAAACATGGAGAAAAACTAAAATTAATCAACACCACATATTCTTCTACTTTATAGTGATACCTTCCTTATATATAGGCTACTCATTATATAGAAAACTTTTAAAAATTATTTAAATTTGCATATATAAAGTAACCGCGTTTTTAAAAAATACAAATTATTCTTTAATTTTACCTCTCTAAAACTTTTTCATATTTTCTTTAAAATCTTCATATGTGGAGAATCGGTATTCTTGGAAAAAATTCTATAGTTAGTTATTGTTAGGATTCACATATAGAAGAACTTTTTTTGTGGTACATTAGTGTGCTAATTTTCAGTAACTAAGAAACATGAATAGTTAAAATTTACCTGCACAATTTGAATTTCAGTGTCGTTTTTATCGGATGCTTGGCGTATTCTGACTGTAAGAGAGTCTTGTGGAGAATCTTCGTGGCAACGAAATACCCGTCCAGAATATCCACCAGTGAATGGCTGAAAAACAATGTACGGTATATTATTCGATAATTAATTAGGTTCTAGCGTAATTTCGATAAAAATATATTAAGGATTTCGTAAAATATATTTTGCTTGGTAAATAATTTTTTCAATTAAATCATTTATTGAGCAACATATTAAACCAAGACAAATCGTCTATCGCACGAGAGTCGAAAATTCTTTCTTGAATTATAATGTTAAATTTTATTTCAAAAAATTCCAACCTGATCAGGGCCATATCCATAAATTTATTTTGGAGGGAAGGGAGGCTGACGGAGGCTAATCTTATGCTTATAGTGGGGAGGACTTTACAGACTTAGTTGTCTGAGTGGTCAATTTCAAGGTGAAGGCCCATTTGGTCGCCTCCCATTTGGACGCCATTTCAGCGCCATTTGGTCGCCTCCCATTTGGACGTTTGACCTGACCCATTTGATCGCCTCCCATTTCGTCGCTTGCATCCTCTAAGGCTTTCTATTAACTAACTGTATTTAAACAAAAACTAATAAAGCCAAAAATTATTAATTAATAATATTTAAAATAAAAATCATATATCAAAATATATATTTATTCCTCATTTTCATTGAGAATAAATATGGTATTTTAATATAAAAAATTCAAAAAGAATTCAATGTGGTTAATTTAATTTAAGAAGTGCAAGAAATGCATAGCAGCACTGTATTCAATTGTGTGGTGCAATTAGTTACTTTACTTCTGATAATCACTTATCTGTAGAAGAGAACTGTAGCATTAGCTATGAAAACTGCTTCGTCTCACACCAGCTATGGCTTGCACGCAAGTCTGGCATTTTACCTTGAATCGCCACTGACTCCTCATAATAGTAATCCACTGCATGCATGGAAGATGATGCACGGAAATAATATTGCATTTAGAATGATGGCCCAGAGATTTTTAACGCCACCAGCAACATCTGTGCCTGCAGAAAGACTTTTTTCAAAAGCAGGTTGCACCATTGGAAAAAAAAGGACCATGTTAATTCCAAAGCATTTGGACAAATTGTTGGTTTTACAATCGATGCCTTTGAATGTCTTGCATAAATTTTGTTAAACCCAACTTTTACATTTGTCAAATTATCAGTAATAAAATGTCTGTTGTAGTCTAAGCTTTATCTATGTGATTTTATGCTATTTTATTGAGATAAAAAAATTAAAAGAACCATCGATGGTATTCCTGAACCCATCGAGGGTATTCCTGTACCCATCGATTGTGTTTCGATGATGGTTCATACCATCGATGGTGCCACCGATGGTGGTTTTTAAACCATCGCACACCTCTATTAATAAGGCATCAACATGTAATTAAGTAACACATGCAGAAAAATACATTTTATTACCGTGGCTCATCAAGGCCCTATGGACTGAATAAAGAACAGGCGATCAAATGGGAGGCGACCAAATGGGGCTTAACCAATTTCAAGATCCCTCAGCCTCCTCCTCCCCCTTGGGTATGGCCATGCTCCACGAAATTTATCTTGTAAACGTTCATTCGTTCATTCCGGGTTTAATACGCATTTTTAATAAAGCGTCGTTTGTCTTATTTCTTCACTGTTAATAGAAAGAAATTTATTTTAATTTAATTTTTAATTTGATAGCATAGTAGCACATGGAAAACCGTTTCTCGTTATAAAAAGGCTTTCGACTTTTTATTTATCACCAACCACTTGACACCGTCGCCCTTTATTCAGCCTGTTCATCCGCAAATGACTTTGTTCTTCTCTTGTTTTATCACTTCGTCTATTATCTAATTCTTGTTTATTCTTTTGTTTTCTATTTTCATCAGTTTGACATATTTTCCTTTTGGGTTTCCTATCAACTATTCATCTTTCCAGGCAGTAACAATGGAAAAGAGGCGGAGTTTTAAGTACTGTGTCATCAACTTGAGGCCATGTGGCACATCGCCTACCTTCATAATTTATTTTTTTTTTTTGCTTATGTGCGCCATCAGCCTACCACAGGGAATGGTTAATGAAACAAACTGTACGATGGCTTATCGAAAGCTATTTTTGGAATTATCTGTCGCGCGAGAGCTTTATATCCTGAAGGTGTTTTTTTTTTGTTTTGTTTTGTTTTTCTTTGGCACTTGGCACGACAAGAGGCTAACGAGAAAGCTGTATTTCTCGTTGGCCTCGGACACGACAATGACACGTAATACGTAAAACTCCACCATCGTTGCTCTTGCGAACTGGAAAAAGACTGGCGCTTCTAGGTAGCAGGTCTGGTGTTAAACCCGATTGCATGCGTTTAGGATGCGCGATTAATTTCGTGCAAAAAATGAGGGAAATAAGAAGGTTGATGAGGATTAAAGAGATACATTTTAAAAGATAATAAACAAATGATAAAAAATCGTTTCTTTTTATTGGTTAAATTCTATTATTATAGTTAAATTTTAAATTAAATCTAATATAATAGACTAACTCGGGACGAGTTTAACTATAATCTCCATGCAGTTGCCTACAACTTACGCCTGCCATATTTTTTTCAATATAAATATTAAGGGGAAAAAAAGTTTGATATTCGAAATTTTTTCAATTTTTTTTAATTAAATTTTTTTATTATCAAAGCTGACGATATGACCAATATCATGTGGTAAAATGAATTTTACTAATGAATGAAATAAAAAAAAATTTGTAAAATCTTACTCAAAAAAAACATTTATTTGATAATTAACAAAAATTACAGATTTTTAGAATTCTGCTTTATTTCGAAGATACAGAGCGATAAAGATTTTTCGACAAAAACAATAGTGATATCTTTTAACAACATTTTGATCTCGAAAAGACTATCAGTTTACCCATAGATTTCATAGGTATTGTTGAAAATGTAATTGATATGAGAAATGCAATAAGAAGAAAACCTGGTGTTTTTGAAAGATTTCGGCAGTCAATGAGAAGATTGTATCCATGCACGTGGTAGTCATTTTCAGCAATTATTGTAAATTAAGAAGCTTTATATATAACATCAAGTATTAAGTTATTTTTATCGAAAAACCTTCATCGCCCTCTATTTTCGAAACAAAGCGGCATTCCTAAAATCATCAGAAGACAAAAGATTCTTAAAATAACCCAAAGAATCACTCCTTGAATTTTTACCATAAATTTAGTAAACACCCTGCATATATTATGTATATTAACGTATAATTATACACTGAGTGGCCGTTTAGGCTATGGAAGCCGACGACCAGTTCGAAAGCCTCTACTGTCAGCCTTGAACAAGAGCAGACGTCTCTAGTTCGCCAAGGAGCACAAGGATTGGACAGTAGATGACTGGAAAAGGGTCATGTGGTCCGATGAATCACGATTTCAAATGCATCATGCAGATGGCAGGGTTAGAATATGGAGAAAACAACACGAAAGCATGGACCCCACCTGCATCGCCACAACACTTCAAGCTGGTGGCGGCAGTATTATGGTTTGGGGGATGTTTTCTTGGCATTGTTTGAGTCCTTTGATTCCTCTACACGAATGTGTCCGTGCCCAAGATTATTTAAGTATTTTCGTAGATCAAGTACATCCCGTTATGTTAATGGTGCTCTGATGGGGATGGATACTTCCAGCAGGACAATGCTCCTTGTCATAAGGCTGGCATCGTCCTCAGATGGTTCGAAGAACATGTCGGAGAGTTTACCTTGCTTCGTTGGTCTGCACAATCGCCAGATCTCAATCCCATTGAGAATTTGTGGGATGAGATCGAACAGGCTATCAGGCAGCGGGATCCAGCACCATAAAATCTGCAGGATAATCTTCAGAGTTGGTCTCAAATTCCTCCTACAACCTACTAACATCTCATAAAATCCATGCCCCGAAGAATGCAAGCAGTAATAAGAGCGAAAGGTGGCCCAACACTATATTAAGGGGGTGGTCATAATAATTTGGCCACTCAGTGTATACTGACTGCTCAATTGAAAGTGGACACTCGATTTTAGACGTTTTGTGGAATATCTAGAAAAATACTTGATGAATTATGCTAAAACTTAAGGAGTGTTAAGAGCGTAACAGAAGCGTTGCACTTCATATATTTCAGCGAAGATTTTGTCCCGAAGGCAAATAGGGGATCTGTAGCAAATTCAGCTCTAAAAAATAAACAAAACGATAAGGGTTTTTTCTCCCCAAATTCTTATTTTTGGACCGGACACCAGTACCAACTTCTCTTTACGCTGGCATTATTAACTTCATGTCAGCATAAGGAGAAGTTGAGACTGGTGTTCGGTTCAAAAAAAATTTGGAGAAAACCCCTTATCGTTTTGTTTAATTTTGAGATTCAACTACTTCTATCGACGATATCTTTATGAATTTTCACGATATTTGCTTGGGTTTTCTTTAAGAGTAGCTCTATACATATGGCTAATAAATTATCCAAAAGACATTTTGATAACGCTTGCATATGCGCAGTTAAACATTATTTAGTAAAAATGCTAATATTTCATCAAATATTTAATATTTTTATATTCTGATTGCAGGGTGTTGTCTCTACTTTAGTTTGTCAAGTTTCTTGAAAATGGCATTGCATTGGGTTGAAAACCCTGCATGTTATAAACAAAAAACTTAGAACAAAATTTCGATTGTTTTTAAAAAACATCTATATCTCCATGAGTATACATGCTATTCTCATACAAATGAACACAGAACGCTTCATAAGCTTACGCTACAGCTATAACCATTTCAAGCATTATTTTGTTACAAGATGATCCGAAACATTGTTTTTTTCAATTTGTTGCTAGTCTCCTATTTACCTTCTGGACAAAACTTTCGCGTAAATATATGTGTAACATGCTCATTACACCTTTGAAATTTCAGGGTAATTAGTCAAGTATTTTTCTAGATATATTCTATAAAACGCCTAAAATCGAAAGTGTTCACTTTCAATTGAGCAGTCAGTGTATAACAGCCAAACAAATATATTCTTCTCGTTCACATGACGTATAAGCATCACTGTTCTAGTGAATAATAATAATTATTAACTGGAGATATGTCTCCAAACATAGATAATGATTTTTCAATTGAAAAATTGGAAGGAAAAATTCTGCGACCCGGATTCGAACCAGGAACCTCAACTATAATGGCCGATGCCTCTACCAATTGGGCTATCAATAATAATTATTATTCACTTGTGAGTTCATCAACTTTCTGATGGTTTGGAGTGGAGAAATTCTCGATCTGCGGGCCAGGTTCCCGTCTCCCATTGGGCTTTCAACCGTGACAACTTGGTTGTCTTTAAGACACCTTGAGACAGCTTGGCTGTCCGTGATGTCTGCGATAGCCCAATTGGTAGAGGCATCGACCATGATAGTCGAGGTTCCTGGTTCGAATCCGGGTCGCAGAATTTTTCCTTTCAATTGAAAAATCATTATCACTGTTCTAATTTCTGAGTTCATGGTTCAGTTTAAAGTAGAGACAATATTTTTTTTTCTTTTTACTTTTTTACTGTCTCTGTTTCTAAGTTCTAGCATAAAAGGAGAAGACACACAACGATGTTCAATCCTCGTTAGCCTTTATGTAAGTTAATCGCGCATCTATTTGCGCATTCATTCAATCAGGTTTTAAAGAACGCCAGACCTGCTAGTGGAAAACGGGCCGGCTCGATGGCCGAGAGCGTCGATGCGCTGGTCTTGCCGCTCTCGAAACTAGCGAGTCGCGGGTTCCAATCCCGTCGAGGGCATAGATGTTTGTGTTTGTCTATTTTCACCATCATCCTTTCATCCCAAACAGCAGATAAAAAGGGAGATCCACGCTGAAAATCCATCCATCCATCCAAGTGGAAAAAGGAAGATTAAGCCAGTTGACATATAGAACGGTATTGGTTATGCTTCGTGACGTCAACAGTTGCTTACTCGTGCAAACATAAGAGATTAAAAAAAAGTATTTTTAATCTGTGGCAACCCAAGAAAGATATCGTTGTTAGCGAAATAATCCTGATAAATAGTTTCTTAATGATTGAAAACATTTTTTCCATAGATTTCGACAAGAGTTCAACGCATTCCAAACATATCATTGAATTCAGTGCGCTTGTTTCAGCTACAACCATTACTCATAAAAATACTAATGAACTTTAAAAGGACGAATAAACTTTAAAAATACGAATCTACAGTAAATTATATAAATATTACAGTTTCTCCAAAACATAAAATCCTTAAATAATTTTTGTGCATAAAAAACAAAACCATATAAATGCCATATAATAACATTCTTTGCGGTTTGTTTGTTTGTTTGTTTTTTTTTTTAATATTATAATTTTACCTTAATGGTGATCGAGTCTGATTTCCAGGACGGCTTTATGATTTTCAATAGCGAAATGATGCCGCTTTCGCTGTCGTTTCCATCAATTCTTAAATCAGAGAGTACAAATTTGGCCATTTGGATTCGTAAATGGATATCCAAGTTGCACTTGTAAATGGCTATTTATTATATAAAGCAATAAATCAAGGGAGTTTATATAAAAATTTTCCATGTTGCACAATTCAATGCAACAAGTTAAACTTCGGTTAGGTTATCAGTTTCTCGTTAGAGATGCCTGAAAAAAATTAATCTTATTGCTATCTAAATGCATATTAATTGTTATGTTGTTATCAGTATATAAATTAATTTAAAGCTACCCCTGCATCTCCTTCTCCATTTGTTGAAACAAGAAATACAAATAAAATATTAAAAATTTTTTCGCAAAGCGGCTGAAATAAGTGAGAGCGTCTTTCCTTTTATATTGTTTGCTAGTTCCGCCGATAGAATTGCTGCAATCTACCTGACAATAGAATCCCTGTATAAAGAGAGTACGGACAACTCAACCTCCGCCGTCATACTGTGGTAGATCTAGCAATGCATTTTTAAGGCACTTAGAAAAAAAACAAATGAGGAAAATAAAAAAGACAAATGAGGAGAATGAAAAATTCATTAAAAATGGTCTATTCTAAAAAGTATTTACATGAAAAAGAAATATTTAAAATAAATGAAAAAAAAAATAAACAAAATACTGAAATGCATTTTTAAAGGCATATAGAAAAAGAAAAATGAGGAGAATAAAATATTACACAGTCTTACACATAAGAAATGATGTATCCCAAAAAGTATTTATCTAAAAAAAGGAATAATTTACAAAAATAAAAAAATAAAGAACATTTTTAAAGCTATTACATAGTTAAGAAATAAAATTAAAAGTTATTTTTTTTTTTACTAATTTGTTTATGATGAACAAAACAATAACGTGATGCTGAGAAGATGAAAAATTATATTACTATTATTAATATGAAAAATATTATTAGTAATAAAATATTTATTATTTTTAATTTAAAAAAGAACATGGCAAGGATTTGCATAAATATTAAAAATATAATTATATAGTGTGGATCAAAATGAGGCGCAATATATATATAATAATGTTTGCAAAATTTAATTATCTGTCTTTGAATAAGAATTATTCAATTTTTTTTAACTAGGATAATAATTAGTTTTTTCTCCCTGAGTTGTAAAATTTTTTGCCAGATAATGTAATTTAAACGTTAAATAATTTTTATTGATTTTTTTTTATGTCACGGAAATTCAATTTCTGGTGTAGAGCTTAAAATTTCATTCTCTAACTTTAATAAAAATTATTTTTTTGATAAAAGTGAAGTTTCTAAGCGAAAGTTCCAATTTGAACTTCTGAGCAAAATTTCATAAGTTTTATACAACGGAATGTAAACATTCAGTCTAGATGTCCGATTTTAAATATTTACGAAAAAAAAACCCCAGCAAGATGATTAAATATCCGTAGATTAATGATCAGACGCTACTATAAGCAATAGCTCGCATGGAGATCATTCGCCACAATATGGCAGATTTGTACCACGTGACAGGCTCTAACCAATCAAAATTCTTGCACCAGTTGTCCGTACTCTCTTTATACAGGGGACTCTACCTGACAATAGCGTCCACTTTCGCAAATTATATAACACCCTTTGCTTCTTTGAAAGAAAAAAAAAAGAACTCCCCCCCCCCCCCCATGCGTAATTGACAAGTTAAAAAAAAAAAGTTATGAAATGCCGGATACCTATATTGAAGGCTGCCTTCATGCAAAAAGAAACTTGAAACGGAATATCAAGCCCTCGGAGGAAGGAAGAAAGTCTTCTTCCGAATTAAAGCCTAAGAAGAAGAGGGGATTTATATTCTCTGGTTTCAGATTTATTAACTGAATTCAAAAAAAAAGGAGGTTATCAATTCGATTGGTATATACAAGCCCGTAGTCAGAGGGGGGGGGGGGGGGTTCGAGGGGGTCGACAACCAAGTCATTATGGAAAAAGGTCCGCCTCCTAATTATGAAAAAAGGTCCGACTCAGTGGAATTTTTGGAAAAAGGCCCGGAATTTGTGAAAATCGACCCACCCCAAGATAACGTCATGTACGGCCCTGATGTAGGTACTATTGTTGGATTTTAACAATAAGTATTTTTTCGTTAGTTGGAAACAATAAAGGATGGATTGTTACCCGGACCCCGATGGTCATCTCTCGTTGGCCTTGAGTCTATTGCAATGACGTATATTAAAGACATACTCCGAAGCAATTGTTGTTACTTGAAGCAAATTGGGAAGCTCCATGCCCAGAACTGTCATGGCCGAAAGTGAGTGAAGATGATGCAATACACATGGGTAAACATGAGAGTAGCTGATTAATAATTCTCTCACATGCCGATCACGGAGTGAGAAGCTTATCTTTTCGTTAACTTCGTATGGAAATATTTTATTATACTTTATAAACAATTTTTCGATCACAGTTTCAATTTCAATTTCGTTTCGATCGTCTTTCAGTTACGCATTTTCATTTCGTCTTTTTCGTGTCTGTTTGTACAGTTGTACACAGAACAACTTTGAGTGTCTTCGTTGTTATAGGTTTATTTTCAACTGTTTTCGTTCGCACTTAAAATAAATAAAAATTAAAATTTTAAATTATTATTAAAATTAATATTAATTTAATTATTAAAGATGAGGATTTTTTTACGGAAATTTTTACTTTTTCAAAGGGGAAAAATAAAGAAAAAAAAATTTTCCGAGTTGTTTTTTATTGAATATTCCTTATATGATTATTCTGACACGTCTAAGGACAAACAAAAGAACTTTTATTCAATAACCATAACCCCTTGATTCTCAAATCGTTTCTCATTCTCAGGAATGTCGATTTCTCTTCTATTGCTAAAAGCAATTCTATCCTCATTGCATTAAAATTTCTGCCATGACTTTTCTTCTAAAATGAGTAGAGCCACATAGTGATTGCCACAAACGTGTAAAATAGTGGTTAGTATCTCGGTCGCATTGAAAACTCTTTGATAACCGGTCATTCTACTAAGTGGTTCTTTTTTTTATAGCGTTTTGAAACTTAAACTTTAATTATAATCACCCTGTACGTAAAAATCCTTAACACCCTCTATTTAAGGCCCGCCGCAAAAAAAATATTAGGAGCGACCTGGTCGCTAGCGACAGCTTGTCGCTCGTTGCCGCCTGCAGTGGGGGGTTCGTCAAGGTCACACTGCTGACGTCAGTTGTCACTCTTTGTCGCTTGTCGCCAGCTCTTTCCCTCCGCAAATACGAGACTGTCGCCGACTCACCCGCCTTCTCTCCTATCGTATATGCATAATGGTAACTATTTAAATAAATAAATGCGGTAGTGAAATATTCATGCCTTTGGTCCTGTGAACTGATGTTAGTAATGGTTTAATTATTTTCAACTAATGTTTTTATTTATATCTCATTTTTAAATCATAATTAATAACTAATTCAGAAAACAAAACAGGTGCACACTATACAGAAATTTTTTTTGCTTAGAAAATATAAGCTAACATCCAAAATTCAATTATTGTGCCTTTCATTAATTTTATGAATAAATTATGATGTAATTTAAGTATTATCTAAGTTCTTTCATATTTAACTATTTTTAGGGTGTTTTAATATTTTTTATAGTGTTGTTTAAATAATAATAATAAATCCGTATTTTACGATACCCTTGCAAATAAGATGAATTTTACGAACGTTTAGCTTCTCAGGCTAATATAAGATGAATCATATATTCACGAATCACATGAATTTATTTGTTCATAATAATATCAGTTATATCTGTTGGATATTTCCGCTGATAGGATAAATGAATTGTAGACGATGCTTGTAAAGTCAAGAAGATACTTTATTATGCATAATTACTTGGCCTTGCGGCCATACACAGACATAGAAAAGAAGTGAAAACAAGAACAAAGAGAATGCTGGGTATAAATGAGAAACGAGAGGGATCCTGGGTAAAGAGATCATAATGTTCTTCCAATAGATGGCGCCGTATGTTACGATATTTCCAACACCTCCCCTCGTAGCTCTCGGCGCCGATTATCCGTGTTTATTTTCGGTTAAATCGAATTCGGTAACGTACTCGCGGTGGCGAGGTCCATGAAATCCTTTTGTGAGGATGTCTGCTGTCATATTTTGTGTCTCCAGATATTCCACTTGTATGTCACCCCTCTCACATGCTTCCCTTACGAAGTGGTAGCGGATGTCAATGTGTTTTGTACGTGCATGATGCAACGGATTTCTTGTCAGACACCCTGCGCCTTTCTTTTCAACATTCCGGCTTCGTCGAGAAAACGTCTAAGGTGGACTGCTTGCTTTGCTGCTTCGCTCAGCGCAATGTACTCCGCTTCTGTAGTCGAGAGTGACACTGTGGCCTGCTTTGGCACTTCCCACGCGATTGCTGCTCCAGCCAGTTTGAATACTTGTCCGCTGTAGGATTTTCGATCCATGGGACAGGCGGCCCAATCCGAGTCGGCATATCCAACAAGCTCCTCCCCGGTCTTCTTGTAAGTAATTCCGTGACTCGTGGTTCCCTTCAGGTACCTTAGTACACGCTTGGCTGCATTCCAGTATTCTACGTTGTAGCACGAGTTGAATTGAATTAGCTTGCTGGTGGCGTTTGCGATGTCGGGTCGCGTCCAAACAGCCAGGTAAAGTAACGACCCTATCAGGGATTGGTATGGATGATCCCGCATAAATTCCACATCTGGTTCTTTGGGCTTCATGAGTTTGGTCTCTGGGTCCATGGTTGTTCTCACCGGTTTGTAGTTCGCCATGTTAAATTTCTCCAGGACTGCTTTGGTGAAGAGCTCCTGAGAAATCTTCACTGGGCCTCCCCTGCCCGATTGACTGAACTTCACGCCAAGGCAGTAACTCACTGGTCCCAAGTCCTGAATTTCGAATTTGCGGCTCAGGTTTCCTTTCAATTCCCTGATCCAGCTTTCGCTGTCACTTGCGATGATGATGTCGTCGACATAGATTCCCAACATCAAAAGGTTTGTCTCTCGATTCCCCACATACACGCATGGGTCCGCTGTGGATGGCTTCATTCCGGGCTGTTTGAATTCGTGATCCAGTTTCTTAAACCATTGCCTTCCGGATTGCTTCAGTCCATATAAAGCCTTTATGATTTTGAAGACTTTGTTTCCTCCTTTGTTCAATTGTTTCAGCCAGTCATTAGCTGTATCGCAGACTGAATCTTACCTCCAGTCGTTTCGCTTTTTCCCTCCGTTTCCGGCAGTGATCTCAGACAGAATTTCCTCCAGCTGGTCGGGTACCTCCATATAGATGTCTTCCTCTATCTCACCGTTTAGGTATGCGCTAACAACATCCATCTGGTGGACTGTCATCTCACGTTCCACAGCAATGCCCAGAATAGTGCGTATCGAGCTGGCCCTTGCCACTGGTGCAAATGTCTCATGATAGTCTGTCCCTGGGACTTGCGCGTAACCTTTCGCAACTAGTTGCGCCTTACGTCGTTCGACTTGTCCATCTGCCTTATACTTAGTTCGCAGCACTAGTCTGCTGCCGATGGCTTTTCTTCCTTGTGGTCTGTCGACGATCCTCCAAGTCTTATTCTTGATTTGGGCGACGTACTCCTCGTAAATGGCTTTCTTCTATTCATCCCTGTCAGGTCCTTCTAAGGCTTCCTTTACGTTTGGGGGTCCAGTTCTGCAACTTGGTAACAGGACTCTGCCGACTCCTCTGCTTCTGACTCGTTGACATTGGTATCTTCGTTTCGGTCTCGCCTTGCCGGCTGGAACTTCTTTCGTGATCTTCCGACTTTCCCGTCCCTTACGAAGGTCGGTCGACCTGGTCCATGTCGTATGGCTTGTCCTTCATTTTCTGCCACCTCTGGCTCAACCACGGAGTCGCCTCCATCGTCTGTAGTGGTGTTCTCTCTGTTTGTTCCATCGACTTGCTTGGTTTCGAACTCACAAGTCGATGGGGTTGTCCCCAGGCCTGGTGATTCTTGCCCTTCCATGAAGTCTTCATACGAGCTGTCGAGTTCCATATCGCCAACGAACTTTACTTTTTAACTGACGATGATCCTCCTTTCCTTCGTTGCCCAGAGTTGATAGGCTTTTGACTTCTCACAGTAGCCGACGAATCTGTAATTCAATTCCGCGTTCGTCGAGTTTTGTACCCCCTAGACCCTTCCTTAACGCATAGCATCGTCTGCCAAAGGATTGCATGTGTCGCACTGTTGGTCGCCTACCTTTCCATATGCTGTGTGGAGCTTCTCCCTTCAGCCCTCTTGTGATACATCGATTTCGAATATAACAAGCCGTGTTCACTGCCTCAGCCCAGAAAGATGGTGGGAGTCCAGACTGGATCAGCTCGCATCTGGCCATCTCTACGAGCGTCCGGTTGAAACGTTCTGCGAGTCCGTTTTGTTGGGGTGTGTATGGGACCGTCAGCCTTCTCTGGATTCCACTTTCCCTCAGGAGAGCGTTGAATCTCGCATTCTGGTATTGCTTTCCATTGTCGCTCTGCAGGTACTTGATTTTCCTGTTGAGCTGGTTTTCGACGCGTGCTTTTTAGGACGTGAAGGTTTCAAAAACTTCATCCTTGGATTTCAGAAGAACCACCTCACACCACCGGGATACCTCGTCGATGAACGTCGCAAAATATCTTGCGCCACCATTTGATGTGGTTTTCATTGGTCCACAAATGTCTGTGTGGACAATCTCCAAGACTTCAGTTGCTCCTTCACCTCTCTCCTTTGGTAATTGGGTCTGAGCCATCTTTCCCCGGGCGCAAACTTCGCAGGTCGGCAAACTCGTGTTGTCTTCCAGTTCTAGCCCGTGCACTGCGTCTTTCCTTGCCATTTCCTTCAGGTCTCCTTCGTTCAGGTGACCAAGTTTCTCGTGCCATTCCTCAATTTTCAATTTTACTTCAGCCTTTCCTTCAACCGTTGCTGCGGTTTGTTTTTCTTGTCGCACGAAGTAAGGTCTCTGACGCGATCGGCAGTGAAGAGTACTCGCCAATCGTTTTCGTAGAGGATGTACGCCTTGTCCTTCTTGAAAAGTACGTCAAAGTTCCTGTCCGTAATTTTGGGAACGGACATGAGTTTCGTTCGCAGTTGAGGTACGAAGTAGGTTTTCTCAAGTGTAAGCTGCTCATACTTGAGGTCCCGTCTATCATCTTTAGGGCTATGTCGCCAATTCCTTCAATATTGGTGCTGTCAATGCTTGCTAGGCGCAGTGGAAGCGTGCTGGGCCTATAACCTGTTGGATATTTCCGCTGATAGGATAAATGAATTGTAGAGGATTTTCAGTAGAATTTAAATTAAGATGATTAAAATATTTATTAAAATTAGCAATAAGCTTATATATCGGATCAATATCCGCTAGATTAATAATAATAATAATAATAATAATAATAATAATAATTTCAATTTAATTTCAATTTATTTAGTTTTATGGTCTATATCAACAGCATAATGCCAACAGGGATATAGACACAAAAAGAAAACAAAAATAAACAAAAAGAAACAAAAAAACAATAAAAGTGAAAAATAACAAGTGCACAATATAGAAACAAAGATACAGAAAAGTTAAAAATAAAATTCATTGAAAAATGTCAATGTTCTTAGATCTGTTGTATGCGATTTGCATGCGATATAGAGGAGACCTTTGACCATGGAGGCCACAGATGCATTTTGGGTGAAACTTAAAGATGCGATTTCGTAGTCTGCTATTTGGTACATAAAAGTAAATCTTCGATATAAAATGTATCGCATCAACATTACCTTTAATAATTTTCTTTAAGAAGGTCATGTCACGATTATGTCTTAATTCACTGAGAGGTATAAGGGGTTGGATGTTATCATTTGGGTAATTTCTTCTGAGGTAACGTTGGAACGTCTCTTGGACACAGTCCAGTTCAACAGCTTGGTCATTAGTGATGCCATTCCAGACGAGTGAACCGTACATAAGGATAGGTAGAACCAGTGTCTTGTACAAATGTATAAATGTGGTACTTTTACTGAATGCAAAACTATTTCGTAAAATGGTTCCAAGAACCCGGAAAGCTTTTCGTTTAACTGATTGAATGTGGTCTTGAAGGAGAGTGTGTTGTTAAAGATGATGCCAAGATCCTTTATCGTGTTAACTGATGGTATATCCTGCCCACTGATTTTGTAGTTATAGTGAAGGATTTGATGTTTGTTGCTAAAGCGAACCAAAGAACATTTAGTTGGGTTTATTCGTAGATGATATGTGTTTGACCATTCTGCAAGTTGATCAAGGGCATTTTGGAGGTTAGAAGCATGATCCTGCCCATGGATGCATTTGTAGATTTTGACGTCATCTGCAAAGAGAAGTACTTCTGCATGTGTTATACTGTACGGAAGTTCATAAGTATAAATATTAAAGAGTAAGGGGCCCAAGATAGATCCCTGTGGTACACAAAGCTGCGGACTGAATGGTTGTGAGCGATAAGGACCGATGTGCACGTATGCAGTGCGATTGTTAAGATATGACTTAAGCAAGGAACGCAGGTTTCCCTGGGGATTCCTAGGTTATGAAGCTTTCTACACAGTAGATCGTGTCTGATCATGTCGAAAGCCTTGCTAAAGTCGATGAGATCATAAGCGTCAAAGAGATCGGTAGCAAGAGTGATCAAATTTGTTTCGATAGAGCGCCTATGGATAAATCCATGCTGAGTGATAGGTAGAGACGGATAAACCTGACTGAGTAGGTATTTGTGCAAGATGCTGTCAAAGATCTTAGCAAGGCAAGGAAGAACAGATATCGGCCGATAGTTAGTGGTACAATCAATTGGACAATTTTTGTGAACAGGAACAACTTTCACAGTTTTCCAAATGGTTGGATAGACACCTGTCTGTATACTGAGGTTGTACACATGCTTTAGAGGCTGAATAAGAACATGCTGGAGACCTTTGATTATGAATGAGGGAAAATCGTTTGTGGACGTTGATCATTTACTCTTCAGTCTCAGGCAGCCATAGAGTATATCTTGGTCAGTGAGTTCACAGCATGAAAAAGGGTCTAGTGAGGTTGCGTAGTGATCTGTTGTGGAGTTATGTAGAAGATCAGCTTTTGAAGTCGCAACTGCATGATTGTTGAAGTGTTTTGCTAATAAATCACACATTTCTTGCATGTTGTTGGTGGTTGTCCCATCTTCTGTGCGGATGCTGGTACAAGACGTTTTGTCCTTCCGTTTGCTATTGATGTAGTGCCAAAAGTTTCTAGCATCGTGACAGCAGTCCGCTTCAATTGCATCAATCATTTTGGTATAGTCAATGTCCCGTTGTTTTTTGCAGTTTTTACGCAGAGTGGAGAACTGGTTATAAATATTTCCGTTAAGTGTTTTTTTGAATAGTTTGTGAAGTTTGTTCTTCTCTTTTATAAGAGAAATTAAGGTGGGTAAGAACCACGGTGGGTATTTAGTAGTGATGTCAAGATCCGGATATCCGGATCTTGGTCAGAAATCCGAGATCCGGATCTTGGATCCGAGATCTGAGATTCGGATCTTGGATCCGAGATCCGAAATTCGGATCCTATATCAGGAAATTGTGCATATGCAAACTTTTTCTGAAAGCAGTTTATAAATGCTTTTATTAAGTGATAGCCTAGACCTCTTAAGTCCTAATTAGTCTTAATACGCATCCAGCGAAAGGATCCGAAATCCGGATACGGACCCCGATCCGGATATTTCTAGATCCGAACCCGGATATTTTCAGATCCGGATCAGAGATCCGGATCCAACGGACATCACTAGTATTTAGGACATTTTTGCTAAACATAGCGTACTGGAATTTTCTTTTTCAGAAGGTCCATAAGGTCATCTTGCAGAAGTTTGGCACCTATGTTCGGATCTTCACAAGCAAGTACTCTGGTCCAATTATGCTCTCGGACACTGAATTCAGCTCAGCAGAGACGACGTCGCCTGAAAACCAGTTTTTTCCGTCGCGCGCGACCAAGGGCAAAAAAAGAGGGCACGCTCGGGCGACATGGAGCGACGCTGACGCATGCGCAGTGCCCATGGAGCGACAAAGCGTATTTGCGGCGGGCCTAAGTAATCCAGATTAAATTATAAAAGTAAAAAACGAAATTCTTTCGCCTCTTTTTTTATCTAATCAAATCCAATTACATTTAAGTTTCAAGTATAACTGACATCATCGTCAAGTGGAAACCTGAAGGTGCAACGTCAGTGACACTGCGAAGTGGTAGGAGCTAGTACTAGAAGGAGCATGATTATTCTGCTGCTCTTAAGCCCCATATCTGCAGAATCAATGGGAAGCGACGTTTATAATGTGGTGTACTCAATAAAACTGGACAGTGGAATAATGGAAACATGTCTTACGGGGCACTCTGGCCATCAGATTGCCGAGTCTGGATCTAGCGAATATCTGAAAAACGCTTCATGTCTGACTTCATGATGCCCACTTCGGAAGAAGCGATGTCATATGATGAAAAAAGAATTTGTTGCAATATATTTATGTGTTCTCTTGTATATTATTATTATTACACCTTTGCTGATACAGTAGAAACGCAAAAAAAATTTACTTGCATATATACGCATTGCGTAAGTCTTATGGACATATGTTCTTTAATATTCATGTAAATGGAAATGTAACAAAGTTAATCAAGGATGGCATGTAATCTTTCACTTATTTTATTGAAATGTTAAAGCCATCATTTTATTTTAGTAGTAATTCAAAATTACGAGACAAATTAATAGACTCCTCTAAATATGATTTTTCGCAGTTAATATTTATTTATATTTTTACACCAAAATTTTAGAATTTTCAGCAGTTTTGTCAATTTCCGATTTAGCCAATATTATAATCCATATAACTCAATTTACTAGATATTTATCGTAACATTTTATTTTTCGTAAAATATAATATCATGTAAAGAAGAAGGAAGTTGTTAAATTAGCTTGTAGAAATTGTAAGTGAGAGAAAATACGGTACAGAAAATTTAATACGTTATTTCGAACGATGGTTTACCCGTCAGTTTTTCTTTCAATTTCAGATATTCGTTAAGCATACGCTCCAGAAACCTGAAATGAAAAAAAACACACTACATTATTGAGAAATTAAAGTACCTGTATTTTAATCTAATTATAAGACAATTATACGAGGGTCACTTATAAAGTCGTGACAGGCAAATATATTACTATACAAATATTTCATAATATGCATATGAAAATACACGATGTACTTTGCCTATAATGTCCGTTATATGGATTACTCAGGAAATATTGTAGACAAGAGATAAGAGTAAAAAAAAAAAATACATCTACCGTTATAGTTAAAGAATAACTTCAAAATGGCTAATGAGGGATTTTATTATACGCCACACATCATATGTTTAGATTATTAATGAAAAATAGGAAACTGCTCTATCCAATCCCAAAAGACATGTAAATAGCGGCATGAGCTGAAGATTCCTGATTCAAATCCAGGATGTGGAATTTTCTGTTTTTCATTTGATAATTTTGAGCACAATAGTCTTAATGTTGAGATGGGAAGTACTAGATCATCATCCCTACTTGCCCGATCTGTCGCCATGAGATTTCGATTTGATACTGAAATTGAAAGGTCCATTGCATGGGATACGCTTCCCTACACGAAAAAACATCACCAACGCTGTGCAATGCGAGATTACCAATTTGGATAATGAAGCAGCTGATGGTATTCTTCGTCTTCCTCATTGTTGACAACGACGGTTGAAGAGCTTACTTCGAAAGTTCTTAATGTGTTCGTAATATGTTAATGTGAGTGCAGACTATTGTGCTCAACATTAGTACGGTAGATGACTTTTTTAATTATTATTTTTACTCTTTTCCCTTGTCTACAATACTCCTAAGTAGCAAACGACAAGCCAAAAGAAAGCGAAAGTCCGAAGAAGATTAAGGTTTTCTTAACATGTAAATACAGTTCTAGGTATATACATTTTTTTCCCTCAAAAATGCGTACACGTTTCTAAAAAACCTTAACCAATTCAGCTTTTTCTTAGTCATATTCGTGTTTAGCAAACTGAATTCATTGGAATGACTTTTTTTATCTCGAAAGCATGAACTTTTGGAACTTTTGTTGCCCAATGTAATCAGCATGTATAAAAATAATACATATCCTTACGTATATATTTATTTAAAACAGAAAGAAGAAGAAAGAGGAAAAAATGTAAATTTTAGATGGCTTACCTGACCTTATCTTCTTCTATTTCCTCGGGAACTGTTAATACCACCGTAATGAAGCGAAGAAACGGCGCCTATGATTTAAACAAAACAAAATAGCAACAACAGCCAAAAAAACAAAAAAGCAACAGACATCTTAACATTAATTTGCAAATAGAAATGAGCTATATATGTCATTTATACTGCATATGAATTTAATTAAGGATTGTTTTCAAAATTGTAATAAAATATGCAGATTTAAAATTGAATCGTTTATTTCAAAAACTAGTTAAACGAAAAATTGTTGATATTTTGAGTAAATCAAAGAAAACTTTCTAGCAACCTAAAAAAATTTTTTTAGAAAGTTATCCATTTGTGTAACTGTTTGACAAACATAAAACTTTTTGTTACCTTACCTATATTGACAAATGTAAATAAATAATAAGAAATTTGCACTTGACTGGTTTCTGAAACAAACAACCATCACTCTTGTAAATATCGTATGAAATATTCTAATTTCATTACGGACTTCAAAACGAAAATAAAAAAATTAACTTTTATAGAGAGTTTAATATCATTGACATTGATACATATTTGTTCTGCAATGGCTATTCGTCATCATACACTCGGTCTACAGCCCATTGTAGGCCATTGAAAAATATTCTCATAAAACTCTTTGTATCCAACCAAGTAGGGTTTTAGAGCTTGTAAATCTTGAATTTTTTTCACATTTATTGGGACCTACAGCATTCACAAAAAAGTAGATAATTCCTAGGGCCTAGTATTACACAGTGAAAATTTAAAGTATAAAGATTCTGTACAAACAATATGCACTTTTGATCATCATCAAATAAAAATTAAACCCATATTTTTAAAAAAAATTTAACGCAAAAATATTTTATTCAACTATTATAAATAAATATTTCAAAAAATATGATGTTTTTATGAAGTATTTTGTTTTTTATATGCGATCGCTGTAGGTAAGGTATGTGGAGAATGTGTTTTTAGCAAAGTGAATGTTGATGATACATATCCATCTATAAATGACTTCACAACTACTTTTCTGGTTCTTAAGACAAACATCCTACTCTTTGAAATACGATCCGGCATGAATTATAAGATGTTGTTTGTTCATATTAGGCATAACACCGAAGTTTGTCTAGAGCAACGGCAATTTACCTTAATTCCTACACAAGAACTGGAATCCAAAATGTCTTCCATTGATGTGATCGGCATATCATATATGAGTGGCTCGTAGTGATAGTGATCCAAAAGCAGCAAGCTTATTTGGCTTTTCTTTCGTTTGGTATGATAGTGAAAGTCTATCTTAAATCTACTTTGATCTGTGTTATAAGTATACTAAATGCATAAATAATACTAATAGGGTTGCAATATAAAAGAATTTAGGGCTTTGTCGTATATGTGGCTAAAAAGAAGGTATTTTATTGAAAGAATAGCACAGATATAACACTGAACGACCAATTTATTAGAGACACCCCGATTAGAGATATACCTGCCTGAATACGTGCTGGCATAGATTCAACAAGGTATTGAAACCGTTGCGGAGGAATAGCATCAATCTATCCCGTAATTGATGCAGGTTGGACGGTAGGGGACAGGTCGTTTCGACGCCGACAGTTTGCCTACATTGATTCGACGAGATCTTTTCGACGCGACCATTTTTCGACGCGAGATCGTTTCGACGCCTCCTGTATAATCATTTTAAAATGAATAAAACTAGTATAAGATCAGCCATTGAAAGTATGTATTTAAATTCATAAAATTACAGACATTGATTTAACTTTCTTCGTCTACATTTCTGATTATGTTAGAATTTATTTAGTTAACTTATTATTTAAGAACCCAATGTATTTACCTTCTACGGTTAATATGACTACCTAATCGAGCAAACCAACCTGTGAAAACATTGCAAGCGAGAATTGTGGATCTGCCTCCGTGCAGTGAAAAGCCTAACAGTCTTGCCTGAATGCAACTTGAGATAAGGAAGTTATGGGTGTTTAAATGAGCCGAATTTTTTCAAAACGTGACAGGGAAAAGATTTTGCACAATGGCCACCAATTTTCCTTCGATAAATTCGGCTCGGACAGGCAGAAGTCGTTTTGGAGATGTGACAAGCGAGATTGCACGTGGACGTTGAGACGCGTCAAGTTTTGCGGCTCGTCAACGACCACACCCACGGAACCAATGCGGCATCGGTCGCAGTATCGATTATTAAACTGAGAGCCCAGGCCACCAAAGAGACTCCAGTTGTCCTTTTCAACGACGCACTCCAAGGCGTTTCCGTCGCAGTTCGGGGACAAATGCCGACTAAAGACGCAGTTAGACTGATGGTACAACGAAAACGAAACAGGATTCGAGCTGCTCCTCCTCAACCAGCCGATCGACACTGCATCCAGGTCCCCGAAGCGTGTCGGTGATACGAGTTCGCCTTAGGAGGATTCGAGAATTTTCTCCTGATCGACACCGGAGAAGGAGACGACAATCGAATACTGGTGTTTGGTCGTGAATCTCATATTAATTGGAGCCATGTGATGAGAACTATTTACTTGGATGACTGCTCCGTTCTTTTTCTCTCAAGTTTACGTCATTCTGGCTGAAAGAGGAGGGTTCGTGATTCCGATCTTATACGCATTGCTCCCGAATAAAGAACAGGAAATGTATCGACGCATGTTCCAACTACTGAAAAGCAAATGCCCCTGCTTCAAACCGACATCCATTTCTACGGACTTCGAACAAGCGGCACTCAATGCAATGAAAGAGGAGTTCCCCAGAGCAGAACTGTTTGGTTGCCTCTTTCACTTAGTCAAGAACATGAGGAAGAAGATTGGTCAGGAAGGGCTGACCCGCACTTTAAACACGGGTCCTGATTTCGCTTTAGCTGCCCGAATGATAGTAGCTCTAGCGTTCGTACTTCTCGATTCTTTGGAAATTGCGTTTGAGGAACTATGCGACGAAGTTCCTTTAGCCTTGCAGCCAGTCCTTGACTGGTTCGAAGACCATTACTTGGGGCGTCCCGACTGTCGCGTTGGTCGCCGGCCAGCAACCTTTCCCCGACTGTCTATTCCAGAACTCTACATGGGCAAGATAAAACGAACAACTACGCGGAAGCATCCCATAAGAGAATGCAAGCCGAACTGGGGATGGATCATCCGACTCTGTGGAAGTTTATAGACGGAATAAGGAAAGTTCAGGCAGGGAGAGACCGAGCGTACGAAGAATTCGTTAGAGGGCAGGATCCTCCGACGAAGCGCAGAAAATATGTACGGGCAGATGAAAAAATCCTTGCTTTGGTTGAGACATCGCCAATCGCCCTTTTCGTGAGTACTTGCGCAGAATAGCTCACAATTTTATGATGGAATGAGTTTTTAATAAATGCGATGTTTTCATAAATATGATGCAATAAACAATGATGTTTTAAAAATGTGATTTAAATGAAATGATTTCAGGCGTCGAAACGATCTCGCGTCAAAAAGACTTCGCGTCGAAAAGATCTCGCGTCGAATCGATGGTGGCGAACTGTCGGCGTCGAAACGTCGGCGTCGAAAAGATGCGGACCCTGGACGGTAGTGTGGGAAGGCGTCTGAGCACGGTGGCAGGGAGCATTGTCCTGCTGAAACTGTTCGTCACCACCAGTGAACATAGTCATCATGACCGGGTGCACCTGATCGGCAACAATGTTCAAGTAGTGTGTCGCATTCAGGGATGTCTACGGATATTAGAGGACCCAATGTGTCCCAAGAGAAGACATTCCAGACCAGCACTCCTCCTCCACCCGCCTGTACGGTTGTCTGCTGACAGGATCGGTACATGGCCTCGTGCTGTCTGCGCCAGATGCGCGGTCTGCCGTCCGCATGATGAAGTAGGAACCGCGATTCGTCAGAGCAGGCGACCTTCTTCCACTCATCCAGTGTCCAGTGGCTATGCCTGTGTGCTCATAGCAGGCGCGCTTTCTTATTTTGCGGTGACAGCGACGGTACCCGTACTGGCCGCCTGTTGTTAAACCCAGCTCGGTGCAAGGTGCGCCGCACCGTGTGCTCCGAAATGGGTTGGGATGCTCTCTCATTGAACTGCGCTGCAATTTTTTCGGCTGTTCCCGTCCTGTTGCTGTGGATGATTCGTGCCAGTCGCCGTTGGCCTCGTTCATCCACGGCCCTGTTTTGTCCGGAGTTGTGTTTGTTAGAGGTTGTTTTTTGGCATAACTGCCTTTCACGGAATACCCTTGACACTGTTGCACGGGAAAACCCGAGGAGGTTTGCGGTATGCGAAATGTTCAACTGCGCCCGTCGAGCTCCAACGATCATGCCTTGTTCAAAGTCGGTCAAATCCTTGGATTTACCCATATTCAGTTTACTTCTGCTGCTGACTGCAACTTGTGATCCAATGCATTCCTTTTATACTCAGCTTCGGTCTGTTCCATTGTTTGGGTGTTACTGGGAGGCCGATCCATTTTCCGTAAGAGGTGTCTCTAATAAATTGGTCGTTCAGTTTATGTGTCTATATTTTAATATCGTATAGATCTTGATATCCATTTTCTTTGCAGATGAAATGGGATGCGGATGCACCTTGAGACATTGACCAATGTTATTTTAGGTGTAATATATTTCCTTGTTAGAAGCATTTTTGAGTATTCCATAAATATTTGAGTATTTATTTGCCCTGAAGAAGCCGTGAATAAAGTGCGAAGCCGGTCGGAAAGATTACTTCCGCCATCATGTATTGTAAGGCCACATTAAACTTCATTAGTAAGAACAATACACGAGAGCTTATTTTCTAAGATGTAATATGGTTTATCTATGTTAATGTGGCATATATTGCAAAAGTAGAATTAAACATAAAAAAATAGGGATTTCAAAGATATAAGCCTAAGTAAAATTAAGCTAGAACTCAAAAGATACGTTTGTGTCGTATTATGGTTATTAGGATTCTTTAATTAAGGAAGGAAAAATACGTGTTTACTAAATATTTGTAAGAGTGGGACAAGTAAACATGAGAATGATGTTCAAAGAAAATACTGATAAATCATAATCTCATTCAGTAATGAATAATGTGTAATCGAAAGTGCAAAAAAATGAAATTATATACCACATGATAAGAAGTACGGCAATGTTTTGAACATATGCCTGGAAATAAGCTCTAGCCAACTTCTATCGTACCGTTCGGCAGTATCTAAACAACATCGTCCCCTGTATATGGAACGGTTAGAGGAGGTTCTGTCGCAGCCCAACTGGTCGCCGAACCTCATTTCTTTGACTTTTACTATTACAATATCTGAACACTGGTGTACGTTGACATTATTTCTGATGTGCGGACTTTAGATGTATGCACGTGTAAGCTGTTCGGATACAGGCTAGAACATTAGAAACGATGGGACCGTTGTGGCGTTACGTATGATCGCGTGCACAGAGGTAACGTTTGGAACCGCTCTGTATATTTATGAATTTTGTATTAACAATGTATTACCAACGCAAAAACTTCGGTTTCCTTCAGCCACCCCTCTACATCTTTGTCCGTTATTTCTTTTCTTGCTTCTTCGGATTGATACCATTCTTCTAAATACCAACGGAAAAATTTTCGTTTAAAATCTTTAGGTATTGATGTTTCAGCAGCCTTATCCGAGAATGAAGATTCTGAAAATAAACTTTATTTAGGATTATTGCAATTTAGGATTAAAAAAGTTTATAATACGCGTATTTTAAAAAAACTATCAAATACATAGCTCTCCTTGGAGATTCTGAATTTAACTGAGGAAACGTATTTCCTGAATACTTTATTTCAGATTACCACTGTGACTGTAAGATTACGAGATTATAAAAATGAATGAATCAATGAGTGGTTTCAGGAAGTTGAAGCTTGTCTAAAACATTCATTTCAGTCGACTAAATTGCCCGATGACAGTCCTTCTTAGGTATACTGAGTTAGCAAAACTCATGGGATAGTTACTTAATATCTGGTCGGGCCACCTCTGGCCCTGTGGAATGCAGCAATATGGCGTGGTAGTGAGTCTGCAAGTCCCTGGTACACTTCTGGAGGCAGTTGACACCAGATAGTCTGCAGAGCCGAAGATAGTTGCTGCCCGTTCGTGGGCGGATGATCCAGTGTCCGGAGCCTGACTTCAACAGCATCCCAGATATGCTCGATGAGATTCATGTCAGGGCTCCGGGCTGGCCAGCTCAGTCGTTGGACCTCTCCTGCATGCTCCTCGAACCATTTGCGGACGACATTGGAGCGATGTGGTGGAGCATTGTCATCTTGAAAGACTGCTACGTCGTCAGGGGGTCAAAAATGGGTGCAGAAGGTCTCCGATGAGTTGACGATACCGTGGACCATTCAACGTTTGGTCCAGGATAACCAGAGGGCCCATTCCAAACCAGAAAAATGCACCCCAGACCACCCAAACGGTTTGGCATCTTTCGGGTTTGGGTGTAGGACGACGGCTGCCAAACCCGAGGGCATGCAGATTCCGACGGATTGTCCACCGAGAGACGTTTCTAGTGCGGCCAGTATTGAACTGGTCTGTGATTTGCTGCACTGTTGCTCTCCTGTCTCTCTGAATCATTTGTCCCAGGTGTCGCCGGTCACGATCATTCAGGGCAGCTGGACGCCCGGTATGGTGCCTGTTGTGGACTGTGATGCCTTCATCCAGCCATTCCCGATACACCCTGGAGACAGTTGAGCGGGGAAAGCCAAATTCCTGCACCACTGCCGAAATGGAACATCCTATGCGTCGGGCACCTACTATCATACCCCGTTCAAAAGACGTCAACTCGCGACGACGTGCCATTTCTGATTAATCACTTATCCAAGCTCTTCCCACAACGTCTAATGGTCCATTCCAGAATCCGTTAGCCCTGTGAATTCGTGAGCCATGCCCATCAATCAATGTGCTTGCTATCCCATGAGTTTTGCTAACTCAGTGTATATCATTCTTTCATTTTATTTCAAGAATCAAGTAATATTCTGCTGATACAGTTTTAATGTTTCAATAAAATAGTCAGGTATCGAACATAAGTCGCAAGAGACATACCTGATGATTCCGCGGTCATGAAAAAGAAAATGATATCTTGAAGCTGGTATCCTGGCGAAACTTCTTCCCAATCGAGGATCGTCAGTTTTTCTAAAAATTATAATTTAACTGCCTTAAGATATTTTTAATATAAAATCGTAATTTTCATGAAATGCAAATAAAACATGAATACCTCTTTTTTGGTCCCATAGAAAGTTCCCGGCATGTGCATCACCGTGACAAGTAACAATTCTAGGATTTCTCGTCAATAAATATTTGTCGACGAATTCCATTTCACGAAACATGGACTCTTTTGATGGAGAGGAATCACCTATTTTAATAAAAGGAATGGCGCTATATGTTTCTTTCCAGTTTGTAAAATATGTCGTTTTCGTATAATCCACATTATCTAATTTTATTTTATGGAGATAGGCCATCTCTCTTGCAATTGCTCTGAAATGAAAAATCTTACCATCACTACCATGTTTTCGACATATTAATATGGTCTTATGGGAAATGAAAAAAAAAATTGAACGTAACTTTTTTGTTTCTTATATATTTCAAACGTATAAGAAAAGAAAATGTAAATTAGAATATTCAGAATTTGAATTTAACATTTTTTGCAGTATTGTCATGAAGCAGTCTGTCGCACCCAAAAAAATTTTGTCATTCAGAGTAATACAAGGTTTTTGTCGAGAAACTTAGATTATTGGTGTTGCAAATCAAAGGCTTCTCTCCCTTCTTCCACTATCAGGGGATACACTCTGAAGGCATTAATCGTTCAAATCCGAGTCGTTATGCAGGATCTCTAAGAGGAGTTTTATTAGAAGTACGAAGTTTATATCGAGGTCCTTCCCTTCTCCATTAAGCATCTGATTCCTACCGATATCTATACTATTATACTAGATGAAGTACCCGGCGTCGCTCGGAGAAAAATATACTTTTTTCATATTTATGTATACAGGGTGGTGATAGAAGGATCAAATCTAGGCTATAAATGTCGGATATAGTACATGATTCTGTAGATTCGTCCAGTGATAAATAAATAAAAGATTATTTACCGACTGTATAATATATTTATATATTTGCACCTAAAAACATTATCATGATTCAATGTTTCGGATTGCAGATTCGAAACTAAGTCACCTTTTTTTAATATTTATTTTGTTGATGTTTGTCAAGGTTTGACTACATATTTAAATTATTACCAAGAGAGTAATCATCACCTACTTTTCGTTTATGGAATTTAAAAAGCTAAGTAGCAAGTAGCTAAATTAAGCTTTATTACAATTACTGAATTATTTATTGTCTGTTTATTTAACCTAATTCAATCTTGCCTTATTTAATAAATTATATTGTTTTCATATAACCGTTCACTGTCACGTGCTTTACATCATTCCACTGCGTCATTTTAAGAATTCTGCTTTTTCCACGTTACAGTACACGTTATTCGAGAACACCCTGTATACAGAGTCCGCCAAAAAATATATACACACTTCAGCAAAAGAAAAAACTTATATAAAAGTTGTAACACTAAATTCATACAGGCATCAAGCGATGAATATAAGTCCTCTTGATTTCTACAATTACGACAGCTGTTCAAAGTGATTATCATCAGCGTTGAGATAATTTTGAATACGGCGAACAGTTGCTCCTATCCATTTCCTAGCAAAATTTTATCAGTAATCTCCTATGTCTAGGTGGCAATTGTGGTCTTCTTTTATCGGGATCGTCTTCATTCAATACATGTAATAATATTGGAATGTAGGCTTAGATGATATCTAATAAAGTGTGTATACATTTTTTGGCGGAATCTGTAGAAAATAAAAGATACATTGTATTCCCGCGCGAAATACTTGCATCATTGTTGATGCTGCTTCACGGAATAATTTGCCACGTGTCAAATTGAGGACAGAACGAGATCGGGAAGATTTAAAAGAAGAAAATAAAATGGATTTATTTGCGGAATTTCTTTACACGCAGTGGAATTACAAACATAAAATAGAGTAACTAAATTGTCTAGAAATCTTATGTGGATAATGCAGATGATTAACTTGAGAAAAAAGAGTTTTATTTTTTTCTCAAGTTAATCATAAAATAGAGTCAAAAGAGATTTTGTCATCTGCTCGAAAAGTCAATGTCCTGGAACGTGGTGGGCCATAAATAATGAAGATAGAATTGGAAGTTCGAGTTTGGTAGAAGTAGGGAAAGTCCTGGATCGGAAACTATGATGAAATTTCCGTAGAGAACCCTGCGTAGTCGCTCGTAGAGAAGAACGATAGGGAGCGCCGAAATGAAATCGCTGCCCATCCGTTGTTGGTGTCAAACGATATAATTGCAGACGAATTCGAGTGAAGCTTGAAGCACATTGGCAATGATACCTGCTAACGACGTTGGCAGTAGAATTGAAGGGCGATGATACCTGCGTAACAAGACGACAAGTAACAAATGGAAATACCAATATGCTGCTACCTGATGTACGTCATACAGAAAAATCTCGTACATCGTCCCACAAATATCACAAATCTGTAAAAAAAATCTCAAAGATTATCGCAGATTTTAAGTCTTAAATCTGACATTCGATCTCTGCGCCATCCAACGATCCGCAAAATATAAGCAAAAAACTCGGCAAAAATATTTTCCTCATCTTCAGATCTAACAAAAACCCACAGAAATCGGAAAATCTGTGTTTCGGCATTGTGTATCGCTCTCGTTCGCTATAGTATTTTCTAATAAATACATAGTAATTTGGTATTACTATGCACGGTGATATACCTAGCCAGTAGGAGTTAGGCCAAACTTGGGGTCGGTCGGACCATTGTTAGTACTCACAAGTGAGCACGTGTTTTGATGTTGAATGAGTAACTCGGAAACTTCTTGTTGGAATTCGATCAAATTTTAACGGTATACACAGTCTTATGTACCCTGTTATTCCCCCAAATTTCATTAATAAGAACCTAAATTTCATTAGGCTTTACAGAACCTAAGTTATTAACTTGTTGATCTTGGTGGCGGCATTTTTATTTCTGTTCATATCTCAGTTATCGTTCAAATTCGGACCCATGTTCATATGAACTTTTTTGCTTAGAATCACCCATAGTAACTCTTCTAGAAGTTTGTACAATGAATTCTGAGACACCCTGTATACAAAAGTACACCCTGTAACAAAAATATAAACTCACTGAAAAAATTGGAATAATTTATTTCCATTTTATTTGATTAAAACAATTATTTAATTACAATATATTACTGCAAAATACGTTTTATATGTGCCATTATGAACAGAATTCGTTGTTAAATTAAATTTATAGTGTAAATGTTCATTTTTCATCTGTAACAAAATTATAAACTCAATGTAAATAAATGTTTTTTTCCAAAACTTAATAATGAATGGGAACTCATTTCTTTTAAATAACTTCAATCATCTTGGGTGCATGCTATCGATCAATTTTCGCAACTGCAATGGCTTTAATTTTTCCCATTCCCGGCAAATTGTGACTTTGAGTTGATCCGCATGATTAAATTGTTAATTTTCTGCGTAAACACCTCGAACTAATAAACCCCAAATATTTTCCATTGGGTACAGTCTTGGGAACGAGAGGGCCACTCAATAACATCAAAGTTTTCCTTCTGAAACCAGTTGTTTGTGGACTGCGATGCATGAACAGGAGCATTGTCCTGTTGAAACTTCCACTTATTGCCACCAATGAGCGGTCCAAATGGTATTAAATGTTCGTACAATATTTCTTAATACTTCAAGGAATTCATTTTTCCATCAACGAAGACAATGTCAGATTTTCCTCCTGCTCCAAACGTCGCCCACGCCATTGTCGAACCACCACCTTGCTGTCGGCTGAATTTACACTTGGGTTGTTTCCGTAAATCATGCCAATACGAATTGTATCCATCTGGACCATCAAGGCAAAAACGCTTTTCATCAGAATAAACCAATTAGTCCCATTCTTTATCCCATTTTACATGATTTTTGGCCCATTCCAACCTTCTCGCACGATGCACATTAGTGAGTTTCGGTTTCGCCTTCACTTTTTCATGTTTCTCGTGTGTCTTTGAATTAATGCTATTCCAAACAGTTTCATGCGACACTGGGGTCGATGAAATCCTTGCAATTTCACAGGTAGACATGTTTTCATTAGTTCCAAAGGGTTCAGTCTATCTCTGATTACGGGTACTAAGTTTTTATGGACGTCCACTTCGCTTTTCGGTTCCCCATTTTTTAATAAATGTTGAATTACAATTTGTGAGCGTCCTATTGTTGAAGTAATTTTGCGGCTTGATTGTCCTTTCCCGTGGAGAAAATATATTTTCCTAATTTCTGCTTCGGATAACTTCTTTTCGTGTGGCATATTGAAAATAAGGAATTGCTTGAGTACAAAGTGGATGGCTCCGTTATTCCCGTGATATAATTTGCATAGTCAATAAAAAGTTTTTTATTTAAAACTGAATATTTGCATTGAGTTTATAATTTCGTTACAGACGAAAAACTGAACTTTTCCACTATATATAATTGTTACAATCAAGTAAAATGGAAATAAATTATTCTAATTTTTTAAGTGAGTTTATATTTTTGTTACAGGGTGTATGAAAAAGGTATATTTGTCTCCGAGCGACGCCGGGTACTTCAGCTATACTCTATCCAACGAAAGTTGGAGTGGGCGTGTCCAGTTAAACTTCCTATTTCAATTGTTAGACATTGTTGCCAAAGTAGAATCAACAGTGTCTAACAATTAAAATAGGAAGTTTAACTGGACACGCCCACTCCAACTTTCGTTGGACAGAGTATAGTACCGTATAAAACTATACAGGCTAGTCTTCAATATATGCAAACATTCTCTGAGATTATACATAGCTTCTGAGTATTCTTTAGCTCCTTTGGATCCCTTGGGCCCATGTACAATGTAAATTAAGGTAAAAAATAAGGTAAAATATTAGCTCTTCTTAACGGAAGTGTGGCTAATCATTATAAATGAAAGAAAATATGATATATTTCTGTGAACTTTCAACAGCACTAACCTTAGCCGAACATCGTCGATGTAGCCTCCTTTTCCCTGCCGTTGACTAAACATGGGTTCTCCTTCAATATATTCATAGCAGTAGCCGTTGGCAAATATAGCGTGAACGATGGGGAAATGCCCGCTTTTGGATAAGTACTATAGAAAACAAGGAGCAGAAGTTATTTAATCATTTATTTCCATTACTGTTGTCAAAAATTTACTTTTTGAACGCGGACAGAATGAAGAAATTTAAATCTACAAATGGTGGGATTTTTAAGAACGTCTGTTGTCAACTAACTTTACCTGAATAATTTTGAATTCGTTATTGTTTTCCCAAGTCGTTTTTTCCGGTACGTTACAGATACGGACGATGAGAGTGTCTTGAAGATCAACTTCGTTGCAACGAAATATTCGTCCAGAAAAGCCTATATTGACAGGCTAAAAGAAAAATTAAAAAGTTTACAATAATTTATAACATTCGATTATACTCGTACGTAATTCGATTCTAAAGCAACTCCTTAATTTTCAGTTCAGACAATTTTACGAATTCCTTTAATTTTAATGTATTTAATATAATGGTCCAGGAAATTTTCTTTTATAACAGGAATTTTGCTCACGATCTTATAGAAGTTGAATTTTATATACTAAGCCATGATGATGATTAAGCCATAGCCGTTGGAAATTACCCAATAGGATGCCACTTTCGCGTTGCCCGGTGCCCAGCACTGTGTGCCAGAAAAAGTTCCAAGGCAGCCAGGACTCGGTCCACCTTGCAATCTTATCTGACAAATGGGCAGAACAACCAATAGAATAGCACGCATTTCCTTAATAACAATGCGAATCAGGCTCAAAAACATTCAATGAATACAAAACAAAAAACGCAAGCAAACGTGTTCGTGTTAAATACTTTGGTAAATAAAAAAATACTATGAAATGCAGAAATATATGAGTGTCCATAAAAGGTTGTATATGGTGGACATCTTTGTTTAATTAGGGGATTGATATCTCAACTGTTCTTTTCCAATCTGGTGCCGCAACACTTACGTCTTTCTCTTTATCGAAATGTGGAGGCTAACGTTTAATTATTTAATTTACACGAGAAAATTAAAAAAAAATTTTAGAATTCTTCATCAGTAGACGTCGTCACAATGTGGAACAGGTTTTCACATTAGAGAATATTGATTTGCCGGAAAAAATTTCTTATAGTAACTGTGATTAAATTATCTACAGTATAAACGTTAAATTAATTTTAATCTTGACCTTGGTAGACCCTTTGGTTCCAGACTACTTCTCAAGATCTATTTAGACAATACGGGGTGATTCTAAAATGGTGAATCAAAAGTACCTAACGCTGTTCTGTGGGTCAAAACGAACATAAAGTTCCTCATGCAAATTGTACCTTTATACCGCTAAACACCTCGCGAAGTTTGTTCAAACCTCGCGAAATTTTGTCTATTTCGTCATCGTTCCGAAAAAAAATTAATCGTTCCTTATGTCATCGAAAGTTTCCATCTCACCTTTGCAGAAAATAAACGCAAAGGTGGGTTAGGCGTTTCTCAGACAATGGTATGGAGGATTCTGCAACACCCGTTCCACATTCAGCGAGTGGAATGACTGCTACCTAGGGATTAACTTGCACGAAGAGCATTTCGTGAAGGAATACGGCGCGTTTATTTTCTGCAAAGGTGACGATGGAAACTTTCGATGACATAAGGAAATACTGATTTTCTTGATTTTAACCAACCAAGGAAGAATTTCTCTGAGCAAAGAAAATATAAAATTCCAGGATCTGAATATAAACTGATTTGAAAATACTTTTTTAATGTAGAAATGTAGCAAAAGAATTTTTGCAAATTAAAAATTACATGATAAAAGAATAACAGTTTCAGAACTTTACGAGGTGTGCCAATTAGAGCACTAGATGTAGATCTATGCTCTAGCGCCAATTATATGATGAGACTGCGCACATCCTATCGCACAGTATATCGCGCACCCGCATGGGGGTAGGTTGGTATTGGAATACAATTGATCTTGAACCTTCAAGAGCAGCCGCCGTTCGTTTCGTCTGTCTGCTGTGGTTTCCTTTTAAGCGTCGGTTGTAGAGGACGTTGTTCTGTAGTAATGTCGCGATCTTCAGAAATAGGGTTAATCAGAAATACTATAGAGAAGTTCTAATCAAGCTGAGGGAAAGAGTAAGGAAGAAAAGACCAGATTTGTGGAAAAATGACGCATGGATTTTGCATCAGAATAACGTGCCAGCCCACAGTGCCCTATCTGTAAAACAATTTTTAGCGGACATTTCTGTGCTGGAACATCCTCCGTATTCACCAGATCTGGCTCCCTGTGACTTTTTATGTGTTCCCATAAGTGAAAAGTGCATTGAAGAGAACAACACATTTGCAGTGTGTTGAAGAGGTAACACGCACTGGAGTGTGTTGAAGTGTGTTGAAGAGGTAACACAAAGCTAAAACGGCAGAATTGTTGAAGAGGGTGACAATGGATGCCCTACAGCATTGCTTTGAACAATAGAAGGCACGTATCAGAGACCGTTAAAGAAAGAGAACAGGCATTTCGAGCTACTTCCTGTAATGAGTTTTTTGAGTAAAGGTAATTTTCGTAATCTGACTGTTGGCAGGATTAACTAGAAGGCGCTGTTTGAAGATTCGGTTTCATTTTCCCTCGTCGCGTTGACTACGAGACGAGACGTTAAGGAAGCAAAAATTTGAGTTTTCTTTTAAAGGTCCTCATGCCTTCAGGGAATCAAAGATTGAAGTTCGGCAATAATTGTTCCTATCATTACAGAAATTTGTGCATTCGAATAGTATCAATTTTAACTAAATTTCTATTTTAATGAAATGTCAATAAGATAAATTAAGAATTTGAGTAACATTTGTGAGCTTCGTCCAAGATGCAACTTATCTTAAAAAATATTTCGACTTCCAATGAACCTATGATCGCCATTATTAATTTAAAGGTAATTATAAGGATTAACAATTCATTTAATACTTTTCTTTTAATTTAAAATATTATTCAAATTCAAATATTATTGCACTTTTAAATGTGAAAGAGTGTACTTGTATAGAGTGTATATTAATTTAGTTGTAAGCTAAAAATGAAAAATTACTGTTTTAACGGTGTAATTTCTAACATATTTTGATATTAACAAGCTTTTTAATTTTAAGCATTAACGTTTAGCTTTTCTGACAGTCACTGATTATGTTAATTATGAAACATATATGACAGTTAAACAAGCCGCTTTTGTCACTTTTGTTTTGTGATGTTATTAACTATTGAAGATGTGAAAACCGTGCTCCGGTGGAAATATGTACTTAGTGATAAAACCTTTTTTTTTAATAAATTTTCAGTTCAAATTTAATTTTTTCATTATTTGATGCCAAAATGCTTAATGAAAATGATGGTTTACTACATATTCTGTATAGTATTTAATGCGAAAACTGTTTTTAGGGGTGATAGTTCTAACATATAATCAAAAAATTATGAAACTATTGTAATTATGAACACTTCTTTCTTTTACCTTAGATGACGTAATTTAATGGCGCCGCGAGGCCTACGAGATAAGGCCTGGAAGCGAAAAAGTCACCTAACTAACTGAGTGCTAGCAATAACCCAACCTTCATTGTCTCCATCTTGGATGTTAACAATCAGTCTTTTTCCTTTTGTTGCAAACAATGAAGGTTGGATTGTTGCTAGCACCCAGCTAGTCAGGTGACTTTTTCGCTTCCAGGCCTTGTTATCTCGTTGGTCTCGATGGCGCAGAAACTTGGGAGTTGTTACGTGAATCACTAATTGTCCCATGGCCCTGATGACGTAAATCATCAATTGTCCATGGAGTGTTGGCAGGATTTTCCAGAGGGCGCTACGCTGCAAACTCATTACATGATTTAATATAGGAAATGAGGAAAAGTCTCTATTCTTTAACGGTCTCTGGCACGTATGCAGCGGTGAATACGGGAGGGAAATATGTTGAAGGGGATAAAAGTTAGTTGTAACTTTGTTTGCAATAAATTCCATTTCTGATACCAGTCTCGTTATTTAATTTCCACACCTCGCGTACAAATTTGATCATAAACCAAACTATTAGAAATAAACTTCGATAAAGATGGTGATTCAAATATTTTACAAGTCTTTGATCGACCGAACTGATTTTCTAAAAAAATAAATGTTTAAGAGAAAGTTGAAAATCCCTGCTAGATTTAAAAAACTGTAGATTAAACAACTATCAAATTAAATTTATAAATCTTATAATTTTTTAATATATTTTTTTATTTAAAGTTATATTAGAAAAATATGGAATTGTACGAACCATAAAGAAAATTAAAAAAAAAAATAAATAAAGACAGTTGGGCCTGTCCGGGATTTGAACCCGGGACCTCTCACACCCGAAGCGAGAATCATACCACTAGACCAACAGGCCGCTGAAAAATGTTTTCTTATACAGCCTTTATAAAAATAATTCTTTATTTTTAAACCCAGAACATAAGATAATAAAAAGCAATTTATTAAATTAAGATGAAAAATGAAGGAGAAATTCTGCGGCCTGGATTCTAACCAGGAACCACGAGTATCTAGCGCGTCCTCTCTAATAACTTACTTACCACGGACATTATAGAGCAAGACTATTTCCAAATGTCCTAAAAACGACAAAGTACTCAAGTCGGCCTGGTGGCCGAGAGGGCTGGGGCGAAGGCTTGCCAGTTCTCGAATCCGTCGGATCTCGGTTCGAATCCCGCCGTGGGCATGAACGTTTGTGTTCGTCCCCGGATTGTGTTGAGTTATTAGTCATGTAAAAGGGTGCAAAATGACCTAGCTGTTGACGCCTCCATAAACCCTAACGAAACAAACAGACAAACAAAGTACTCAAAATAAAAGTCCTGCTATATTGCAGGCATTCGACTCGCAAATCGGGAATTCATCCTTTCCAATTCATCAGAAGGCTTTTGTAAACTCACAATTAAATAAATGTTGAATGCTAGAGCTATGCTCAACATTTGATAAATAAATAAGATGACCTGCGAGCTAAGTACCTGATTTCTTCCATCGTCTCTTTGATACATCGGGCCACCCGTTACACTAATGACTCGGCCTCCAAAAAGTTTTCATCCAGGCATTCATCGACCTTTTATCTGGTTGCTGTTCACCGTAGGTTAACCTGTATGTGTTCTAACAGTGATCGGTGAGTTTGATCGGTGAATAGGGTGGAAAGTTCTCGACTCATTTTTTGTGAGACTAACGCTTCTAATCAAACTTTGCTCTTTGTGTAACATCTTTTAATTATTGCGTCATCATGGCGAATGAATGTTTATCCGAAGAAAAACGCGTGCAATCAAAATTATTTTCACTAATCAACAACATTAAAGAAGTATGTCGATGAATGTAGTAAAATTTAGACTACCGCCACCAGCAAAGAAGAAGGTAATACTAAGGTAATTGTCGTAGAATGCTCTTTGGACCTCACGCTTTCTTACTTTTTGCTTTGAGGTCGTCTGGAAAACCAATTACAAACAATGAGTAGTCTAGCGCAGATATTAATCAATTGAAAATATTATTCTGCAGAAATCTAATGCTATTCCGGTGGGTATGTGTCGAAAGTGTTATGAAAATGTCTCCTTTCGCCTGCAGGCTTGCATTGAATGGAGGGTCATAAGTCAACCAGACGAAGAAGAATCGATTAGACTCTTAATTACAACGTATTTTGTTTAAAAGCTAAAATCTTACAAAACCAGAATCGTAAACGTTTGCTCAACCTCGACTAAGAATGAGTGCAATCAGAATTTACAATCATTGACTCTACTTTTTAGCAACACTTTATAGTTGGAGTTTCGTAACATTGTTAAGCAGTGATTTATATCGAAGTCGGGTTTAATTGTATTGTTTGATTTTAGACAAACAAGCAAGAGGCAAGCAGAAGTACTGCTTAAACTTCACAAGAAAGATTTAATGAATAAGAAATTTATAATACAAGTTTAAATAATTTGTCACTGATTATACTGAAGACTTGTAAATTTTTTGAAGAAAAATATACTTTTAATATCTTCAAACATTAATAATATCCTCGTATTATTATTTAACTTTGACAAAGGATACTCCATATCTGAAACGTCAGTTGTATCCAGGGTCTTACCAATCTGTGTCCAATTTTATTTTTTCCCCCAAGTTTTTTGTGCCTCGTCCTTCTTTTCTTCTACATCGGTCATTTAATATCTTCACTTTAAAATTTTTAAAATATTTTTTAATTTTAAAATATTTTTAAAATTAAGTTTTTCAAAATTTGAAATGAAAACAAATTTATAACCGAACTTCATCCGAATTTATCTAGATCTATTGTTTAGTTAGGTTGCTGGATTTCAATTGATAAGATTGAAGCTGATAAGTGACATTTTCATTAACAGTTCTTTGCACTTATCATTATAAAAATTCTTATCGCACAATAAAACAATGAAAATTCGCTAAATTATACTTTATAAAGTAAAACCTATAAAAAAATAGAAAAAGTAAAATTGTTATTTGTGGAAAATGCTATTATTTCTTATAACCTTCTATTTGTTTGAGATTTCTACACCCGAATCTCCGACCCTAGTGGGCTAATCAAAACCAAACCAAATATGAAGGTGCACATGCCCATAATACGCTACATTCCAAATTTCAATCTTCTACGTCAAAAAAAGTAGAAAATATGAAGGGGACGGACAGACGGACATTTTAAAACCCAATAAGCGCTCCTTTCTTCTGCTACTTAAAATCGCGTCCTGACAGGTTTTGTAAACTGACGGATCGGGCTCGGAGATGGATGATCGGAATGGATGATCGGATGGATGATCGGATGATCGAATGGATGATCGGAAAACCACGCCACAGTCCTCTGCAGCTGATAGAGTTGAAAACGCCACCGGACTTCGTGTTTGCATTAAAACTATCCGAAATGATCTGCATTCATCAGGGGTTTCATGATAGATTAGCCTTAGAAAGTCTTTGGAACGAATTGGAACGTAGAATAAGAAGGTTGGAAAAATTTGGGTGCATGTTGGTGAAAATCTTGAAAGTTTGGCAAAAAGTGTGCACGAACGTGTAAATCCACCAATTTGGGTGCATTTCGGTGAAAATCAGGAAAGTTTGGCAAAAAGTGTGCACGAAAGTGTAAATCCACACTTTCTTCACTGCCTGCTTTGGGGTGCTTTTAGCTTTTATTTATTAAATTAATACATTGTGGGGTCACGTTATGATTTAATGACTGCAGATATCCTTCGTGGGATGCTTTCTACCAAATCCGCAAGCAGTTTTCCAAATATGTTACGGTGCTGACTGCGTAACTCAAAAACTTCTCGTTGGAATTCGATCAAATTTTAACAGTACACGCAGTTTTATGTGCCCTATTATTCACCGAAATTTCATTATCCTAGGGGGGTTGGAAAAACCTGATTTATTAACTTGTTGATCTTGGTGGTGGCATTTTTATTTCTGTTCATATCTCAGTTATCGTTCAAATTAGGACCATGTTCTTATGAACTTTTTTGCTTAGAATCACCCATAATACCTTCCCTAAAAGTTTGTCGGTGCACTTAAAATTCACCCTGTATAGTGCATATCAAATCTAACTGGCCCAAACGAATAGAGGTCGAACACTAGGATCTCTTTATTATGATCACTACTTCTCTTGGTCTTTCTGTTAAATGAAAAGAGGAATGTCAAAGATAGGGCATGCGCGAAAAATAATTGAATGAGGATTTAATATATCTACATTATATGTATAACGAAGTTTTTGTGAATCTCCTTGATCATTACGTAGGAAAACTGCGTCTATATGTTGAAAAAAAATTCATATTTCAAATTTTTTTCTGATAATATATGACCACCTCCCTCACTTTTCATTTATAAATATTTAAGAACATTCAGAATATTATTTAAATTCATCAGTTAGACGACACATTTCATAGACTTAATAATAACTACGAATTTCATCAAAATACTACGTCTAGAAAAATATAAAGATTTTTTTTAAACAAATATATGTATATATAGATTAGATCAATACATTTAAAAAATCAACATGTTTTCTTTATACCGGGTGTTTCAAAAATGACCGGTATATTTGAAAAATCAAACGGGCAGCGACAGAAATACACCGTGTGTTGCAATATGCTTGGGACAACAGTAAATTTTCAGGCAGACAATCTTTCGAAATTACAAACGGTGTATTTCTATCGCTGCCCGTTTAGTTTTTATTGATTTTTCAAATATACCGGTATACCGGTTATTTTTGAAACACCCGGTATATTTGTAATATTGTTTTAAACAAGAAAGGAAGAAAAGAAATCACTTTATGTGGAATAATACAGTAGTTTCTTTTCTTCCTTTCTTGTTAACCTCGTGTCCACAGTTTTGGCTGTTTATCTATTTTTAATGCTTTAAACAGTTTTTATATATAAAAAATTTTTAATTTTAAAAACGCAAGTTTAATTGAAAAAAAGAAAAAATATATCAACTAAATCCTTTCTTTGAATTTTTTAATATTAATTTTTCTAAGTTTATCTTCTTACCTCGACATTTATCGAATCTCTCTTCCAGGACGATTTAATAATTTTTAATAACGCAATTATATCGTTTTGGTAGTTATCCAACTTAATTATAAAATCATGCAATAAATATTTAGCCATTTTCCATTGACATAAGAACAATTTATTTATATTATTAATATTTTCTGTTAATAATACGTAAATAACTCGTGAGAATGACTAATAATACGAAATTGAGGAATTACTTCGTGGCTCTTTCGTTCGTTTATTGCATATTTTTTAGCAATTAGCGCGGTTCAACCTTCCTCCTGAATGGCGTCGTCTATGAATTACGTAAAGACTTGTTGAAGGACGGAGCTTCCATTGAGTGATAATAACACACGAAGGAAGAGGGATTGCACATATCATTACGTAACACATAACATATCTCAAAAAATGCAATTTTATTTTATTTTTTATTTTGTTCAGGTTAGTTGTGTCTTAAGTTAATGACATTGAAAAGGAAAAATATTTTGTGTGATCAATTTAAACTTCTCAAGTTGAATTCTATAAAGATAACTGATCTCATAAATTAAACAAAGATTTAATATTATTATCAAATGATTAAAATTTGCTATAATTATCATCCAGCAACAAAAATTTTTATTCGAAATTAAAGCCTCTTTCAGAATATTACGGAGGAATTTACTATGCCGTTCAAGAATTTTTTAATTAAAAAAAGTTTTCCTCTTCCTAAACAGTTTTTGTCTGTGTTAAAGCTATAACTTTTTATAATTCCAAAGGATTGCAATATTCATCAAGTAAAACGTTATTTCAAGTCTCAAAAACATACCATTCCACAGAGAATATGTTACTCAAATGAAGAAACAAAATTCTACACACAAGAAACATGTTCTGAAAAAAAAATGAGCTGACACATATTGAATATACAAAGGACGGTAAGTAGTAGAGACATAATGTTGAGCGATAGATTTCTTTACGTGGTGTGGCATTGAAATTATTGCAGTAATAATAATCGAGAGTACTCTTGTTAAAAATATGGAGAAGACGAAAGATTTTTGTCATTTTGAAAACGGGCTGATTGTAGATGCCTATCATGTTGGAACGATGTAACAGTTTCTTGAATTTCAAAAAGCAAGCTCTCTAAATTTCAAAACAAAATGCCGATCTAAGAGAAGTTATTGCCGTACCAAAAACGGTATGTCATGATGGACCTAAAAGACTTGTGAAGAGAACAGAATTTTAACTGTACAACAAATGAGAGATTCATTTCATCGACCGATCTGTAACTATATCAAACCGAAATATGCACAGGAAATTAACACAAAATTGCCATAAATATCCGTATGGCCACAAGGAAATCACTGAGCTCGGAACAGAACAGGAAGTTTACCTTTAATGTTATAAGAAGCGACTTCATTGAACAATAGAAAATTAGAGAAAAAAGTCATGTAGTCGGACAAGCCATGTTGCATCCTTGTTTTCTACTGGTGATCGGCAAAGGGTGGAAGAGGCCTTCATGAATCAGTAAATCAGCTTGCTACATAAAATCCAAGGGTCTAGAAGAAGTCTCATGTCTATGGTATGCTTTGGTGGTACGAAATAGATGATCTATTTTAGATCTAAGCTTATTAATATTGCCAGAAGATCGTGTGAACTCAAACGATTTTCTAAATATTATAGCGGTTCAAGTGCATCCTGCAATATTACATTTCTTCTAGAGGGAGGTGGAAGCTTCGTAGACGACAATTGCAAAAATGTTCAGGGGTGCTTCTAAGGGTACCACAAGAACTCCCAGCATTTTCCATTGCCCTCTGAGAGTCCGGATCCTTTTAAACATCGTGCATGTGTAGCTAAGTGGCGTGTACGTGTATTTTCATTTTATCATTTGAATATTGTATATAGGGCAAATTCTTTTCTGCCCATCTTGACTTATGGACTTTACTGTATAAATATGGACCGTAATAGAAATACCTTAATATGAACTTTAATCGTAGAAATACTTATGCAAACAAATGCATTTATCTCCACGAATGTAAATTTATCAATGTCAATTGAACAAAATTAGCACTAATTTCCAAAGAATTGAAAAAACAAAGAGCAAAGTAAATTGCTCCTAAAAATTAAAAGCAAATTAAAGCTTTGAGCTGAGGTAAGCATACAATGGTATAAATTTGTTTATTTCAAAAATAAATTTAGGAAGTAAATTCCCACAAAATATTTATTGTTACAATTTGCCGGTCCAGATGTAGGCTTTCCAGTTAACGAATATATCTGGACGTGGGTTCGAATCGTGCGTGGATATTGGCATTTATGTTTGCCCAAGGAATAGTGTAACGAATATAGTCACGTGAAAATGTATAATAATTGTCTTAAGTTATTAGCGATATGAAAGAGCCAAAAATGTACAGAACCACATTTCTGAATAAATAATTTTTATGTAACATATATGAAATCTGTATTGTAAATGCTTAATTTCAATTAGCGTGTTCAGTTTTACTGCTTAAAGATTGGATTTTGTTTTTAAATTAAAAGATGGTACTTCAAAGAAAGCATAAAACATTTCTTTATTATTTCTTTATTAATATAAAAACATAATATCAAGAATCAGGTTCCAGTGTTCCTATTCCTAGGTTCTTTTCTTTCAATCTCAGATATTCAGCGATCATAACTTCTCGAAACCTTAAATAAAATAAAAATTTTAAAATGAAAATAGATATAAAATTCAATACCTTTAAAAAAATCCATAATAATTAAAGATAGAATCATTAAAACCAAGCTCTAATTAAAATATGCACATACGTTTTTAAAGAAACGCTTCATTGCCACGTTACGCATGTTAAGGACCGTATATGCTGGCTTTATTATATACCTTTTTAATTTATAGCAAAAACATTTGCTCACTCCTTGCAAATTTTCGTTGATGGCTACAATAATCCTAATGGTGCTTTTTCCAGAAAAAGTTTTGTTAGAGCCACAGAATAAGGAATACACAGAGGCGACAATCTGTGACATCCTATGGGGAAAAATAAAAAGCGGTCACTTGATAGCTATCGACCTGCTTGTAGCGGTTGCCATGGGCTCGCCGCACACAAAAGCATTGAAATGAGTAGCAGGTAATATTCGTCTTCGCATTTTTTGGAGAATATGTGAATATTTACGATAAAAGCGACTGAATACAGATGGGTAATTATTCACAAACGTTTTATAATGCTGATGTAGGTGAATTATATTATTTAAAAATAGATAAAATTTATTTAAAATCATTTTCAGTGATTGCAGAAAACAGTTCACTACAGAAGAAGCAGACTACTGGTTGGAAAATATTCATAATTATGTTTATATTGTTAATGTAAAAACGAATAATATTGTTTAAAACTGGATAACATTATTTAAAGGTTTCATCATTTAAAATGCTTGCAGAGAAGCCATTTACAATTAAAAAAAGTTCAGTATAAATATGAAAAAAATTAACAAACATGTTTTTATAGTTAATGTAAAATTGGATATAGTAATATCTTTTAAAAATGGATTAAAATTCTTTAAAGGTTTCATCATTGAAAGTGCTTGCAGAGAAGCAATTTATAATAAATAAAAAAAAGTTCAGTATAAATATGAAAAAAACTAACAAACATCTTTTATTGTTAATGTAAAATTGGATACATAATATCATTTAAAAATGGATTAAAATTATGTAAAGTTTCATTATATAATTTGCACCTATGTAAGTACCAGATACAGGATCGGGACACATTAATTTGACCACCTGCTAGTATCTGGAATATCCACCTTTGGCGGCAAGCACAGCAGCTAGTCGACGTGGCAGAGAGTCAATAAGTCCTCGGAAGATGGTTGCAGGTATCTGGGACCATTCGGCGATCAGTGCATCCCGTAATTCCGTCACCGTGCGTGGTGGAGGGTCCCACAAATGTTCAATGGGGTTCAGATCCGGGGAGTTTGGTGGCCATGGGAAAAGCTTGAATTCATCCTCATGCACCTCGAACAAGTCGTGGACAATTTTGACACTGCGGCAGGAATCATTGTCCTGTTGAAAGGTGCCATCACCCTGAGGAAACACTGTCGACACGAAGGGGTGTACCTGGTCTGCGACGATCGTCGGGTAAAGAACAGCATTCAGTGTACTCTCCAGCGGAATCAGTGGACTCAGACCATACCACGAAAACATCCCCCAAACAGCCACACCTCCCCCACCAGCCTGTCGCCTGCCAACGATAGTGTCGGGATGCCTGTTCTCAGATGCTTCCCGGCGAATTCTCCATCGTCCGTCCACTTTGTTCACCAGAAACCGCGACTCCATTGCGAATCGGAGGCGTTTTCGGCGATGCAGAGGCGTCGACATGGGTGCTGTTACCATACGCCAGCTCCGGAGCCCCAACTTCAAGAGGGATCGTTCCACTGTCTTGGTGCTGACACGCCTAGTGGCTCCACTGCTCATTTGCTGTGTCAGTTTCTCATTGGCCAGGTGTCATAACCGAAGCTCGCCTCTAGGATCGATGGCCCGTGGGGCCCCACAGTTACCTCTTTGGTTGCTCGAAACTGTCTGTTCGTCCAGTCGCGATACACCTTCACAGCGGCAGCCCTAGAGCAGTTCACAAAGGTGGCCGTTTCTGAAATGCTGCCCCCCCCCCCCCCCTGGCCCGATAGCCAATGATCATCCCCTTTTGGAGGTCCGACAGGTCACTTGCTCTGTCCATGACGGCGACAATTGCTGTCTTAACGGATGCTACTACACGTCTGCTGTTGTCAGCTTTTAATGATATGCAATGATTTTTCATCTGCATACCGAAGGACGTTCCAACATGTTCGAGGAGAGGTGGTCATATTAATGTGTCCCGACCTGTATTGCTTGATTAAGTTATATGTGTGTAAGTTTTTGGAGCTTTTTGTTTTTCCCTTTCTTTTTTATTTCTCTATTGGTGTTGATCCATTTTATTAATGAAAATATTTTAATATTAATGAATAGTTCTAGAGCCTGATTTAAAGTTTGATGGCATTCATGAAACCAACTAGAGGACAAGTAATTTTTAAGGTCCTCTTACTCCAAGCAAATGCAGTAGCTGTTTGGCTGATTTATTTACAATTTTTTTATTTACAATTTTTTCACATTCAAGAAGAAATGATACCCAGGATTCTTGGTATAGCAGGTGAGCGAAACAATGACGAAATGAACTGGAGAGCAAGAAGGCAAATACCTGATTGTGCGACCCCATGGCAACAAAACGGTAGCCAACATTTTGAAAACATAATTAATTAACTTTTATGGTAGTCAAAGTAACGTTTAAAATGCAACCTAAACAATAAAAATAATCATAATTGATTTTTGTTGTTTCCTTTTTTCCTGAAAAGAAGTGAAAACATGCAAGGGTATAACTTAATTTAACTTAGTAGAACTTAAAAAGTGAAAGAGACAGAGACATCATGTTTTTTTTCAATGAGAGCTGTAATATTACTATTTTGTATGAGTTTTAAAAAAGATACCTTAATTGGTGTTTGTTTTTTGTTTTTTTAGATATCGAAGGAAATGTGAAAAAGGTTGTTTTTTTTTTCTTTTTTTTCACGTAAAGGGGTGCAGTATTTTTTTATTTTATTTGCATTAATTTGAAATTAATATTTACCCTGACAGTAGATTCCATAGGCATCTTAACAAAAATAGAAATATGACTCTACGATTGATAGTTTAAGAACCGCAGTGAAATTTACGTATAAAGGACTAGAAAATTTTCAAGAAAAAAAAAATCGGACTCCTATTAAAACTAGTCAAGACAGTTTACACTCTATGCACTAGCGTTTTCTATCATTAAAATAATGTCATCTATCTGTCTCTTTAAGCTCTAAACATTTTTTTGGACATATAATACCCATTATCCAAATCATATCACATTAGCTAGTAGATTGTAATTTTCTGTATTTTAAAATATTAGTAATTTTTAATACTTTTCATTGTAATCGATGTGTTTTATGTATATAATTTTTTTTTAATATTTAATATATATTAATAGAGAATGCTTTATTAAACATCAAAATACACGCGAGAGGCAATGGTAACATATAGCGATCAGTTAGCGGCGCCCATGGCAACCGCTGCGTGCGCTACAATCGACGACGTCAAAAGCATGAGTCATCCACTTTCCACTCCGTTAACATTGGATGTCGTTTCTGTGTATTCCGTATTCAGTGGTTAGAGTTCTACACTAGACGGAGACTTTATTAGAAATACAGGGTGATTCAAAAGTTACTACGTAGTAGTGCATGGAAACGTGTACAGAGGGCGGTAGTAGCAAAATGGTGCTGACAACGGAACATCGTGTGTTCCTAATGGAGAATGTGTTCCTGAACGCTGGCAAATACACAGAGGAGGTTCGGTAGCTGTTTCAAGAGACGTTCCCTGGTTTACCTGTGCCTCATCGGAATGCAGTACGGAGCTTAATCGACAAGTTCCGTGCAAGTGGAACTATGCTGGATGCACCACGATCGGGCTGTCTCGCCACAGCGGAAGAGAAAGTGCTTGAGATTCAGGACAGAATGTTGCAAAGTTCCAATAAATCTTTGCGCGCACTCTCACAACAAGTAAACAACAATCCGCACACTTTGCCTGAGCTGAAAGAGGAAATCACCACTGAAATTCAGCAAATCTCACCAGCCGGCTGCAGTCATACTGAGCATAGTGTTCACAACATGCAACTGCGTGCTAACCGATGTCGTGAAGCCGGTGTCGGGCATTACTAGCATCTATTGTGAGGGATGCCACCTCCGACCAACCACTGCACAGTATCTTTTGAATCACCCTGTACTTATATAAAATGGTTCGTCCAACGTACAAAGCCCCATGGTCAGATCTATGCGGATAAGTACAGCAGAGCTTATTAGTTGAGCATAGATACTTCAACATATTAGATGATAAAAAAATAAATCATACGATACCACCTGTCCACAATAAATCAATGGACAGTCTACTAAAGGACCCACGGGCAGTACTCAATTTCAATCAAAGGACCCACTGGCAGGCCTGATACGAAACATTCAAAAATATTTTTTGTGGAAAAGTGATATCGTATGTTTTATTTATTTATTTATTTATTTTTTACTATTGTTTATCCACAGTTTCTGCGGCATTTTTTCTTAATGTATTAGATGATCTATTGAATATAGAACAAGATATGTTAATAGATGGTAAACGAACTGAAATTAGGATATCAGGAATAGTTATTCGTCTGAAGTTATCACTTATCACTCTCTGTGTGTTTTCGAGAATGATGCAACAAACAGAAAACACGTACTCAACGGCAGTCCTGTGTTCGGAGAGCGCTCGTTGATAAGCAAGGTCGAAGGAGGATGGCTAAGATTGCAAGCATATCGGAAAGGAATCATAGGCGCATCTCGCCGAATACTTATATATCACATAGACAGATGGACCCCTTTAACTCTCACCCCCGCAAACCAATTGAAACCAAACTATATAGACTAGTAGCACATGCCCATAGCAAGCTACATTCCGAATTTCAACCTTCTACATCAAAAATTTAGAAAATATGAAAGGAACAGACGGACATGGCAAAACAAACCATTAAGTAGCTCCATTCTTCGGCTACTTACAGAAGGTGGGCAAGAATGAAAATGAACGATTTTGAAAAGTTATTGTAATTTATTAGCACAAGACACAGTAATAACACTACTCAATATATTTTCCCTGGTTACTGTAGATTTGTCGACAGCGTTCCACGAATACAGAGCTTTATTAATATGTTCATAAGGTATTTTCTTCCACTCATCGAAATTAGCCATTTTAAGCCTATTTAGTATTGTCACTTTGTGACCCCACAGTTTCTGTTTTAAATAACCCCAAACAAAAAAGTCCATGGGGGCTGCGTCTGGAGACTGGGGTATTCATTTGTCAAGGTGAATCTGCTTCACTTTTCTTTTTTTTCCTATAATAGTTCTTTTATAATAATCTGTGTTTACCTTAGCTCCAGGATAATTCGCAAACGCGTTTTGCCATTATACTATATCGCTCCTCACATCATGATGACTTTGCAATGCGACGGTTTTTTGTTGACAGTTGTTCGAGGTTTTGGTTTCCCACGTGAACTATAAAAAGCTCTTCTCTGTTCCCTGCAGCCCGTTAAATATTATTAGCCCTCGTCCGTGGTAACAATATTTTTCAAATTTTTCAGAAGAAACCATGATGATCTCTGAAAAATATTGACTGATAGATAACATGAACTTGATTTTTTTTCTCATTATCAAATTGAATGTTTTCGAAATACGATAAATGCCTATTCGAAATCTTTGATTCGACGGGTTCGCAGATTTTAACATGTTCCTGAGGCGTTTTAACTTAAAAGCACTCACCCCAATATGGCGTCTAGTTTTGCGTCTTTTCTTCACTGCTGGTACCGTGGTGATAGTGGTTTCTTTGGCTTCTTTTCTCAGCTTGGATACTGTTCCTGCGCTAACCGTCTGATTTAAATGTTTTCGTTGTCGAATTATTTGTGAAGTTGACCATTTCATTTGTAGAAGCTGCTGAACTTTGCCTTTTATTAAGGGGTGTAATTTTGGAAAAGGCATGTTTCCTTTTCAACACTCTAATTTTCAGAACACTTCACAAGAAGCGTGTGTATAGAAATTTGCATATTAGCCACCTCGAAATAGTACGGCGCTCCTATCAAAACTTTTCAAAATCGTTCATCTTCATTCCTTTCCACCTTCTGTAATAAGAAATTTATCTCCCTAATAAGCGTATACAAAATTAACAGAAGACTTGAATTCATCTATTTTAACTCCTTTTATCCTAAACTTTAACTCATTATTTTTATCGAAAAAATTATTTTCTCGAGCGTAGCGTATTTAAAAAATGGAAAAGAACTCTACTGTCTTTCGATTCCCATCATTTCCAATCGAATGGTATATCACATGCCTTATGTTGCCTTTTGAAAACGTTAATAGTTCTAAATACAAAGTGACCACTACCCCTACTAGCTTCGACTTCAGTGTAAAAATTAGGCTGGAAACTTTCTAGTAAGGTAGATCTTGCCTAGAGGAATCTACATACCAATGTCACTTTTTATATACCTGTATACTATATGGAAAGATGAATCCCTTTAACTCCCACCCCCATAACTCCAATCTCAGTGGGCCAATCAAAACCAAATGAAATAGTGAAGTATCACATGCCCGCGGTAAGCTATATTCCGAATTTCAACCTTCTACGTCAAAAATGCATTAAATATGAAGGAGGCAGACAAACAGACATGGTAAACCATTATGTAGCTCCATTCTTCTTGTACTTAACAAAAAATTAATCCCCCCATGAGGAGGGTAGAGGAAGGAGCGGAAGTCTTGAGTTCGTCTATTTTTATTCCCTTCTTTTTTCAAAAAATGATTCTCTCGAATCTAACCTAACTTCGAACATAGTATTTAGAAAATGTTAAAAAGCTCTATCACCTTAGTATCTATCATTTCCAATCGAAGGACATATTATAGGCCGTATATTGCCATTTGAAAACGTTAATAGTTCTAAAGAACCACATACTACTACCCTCACAATTCCGATCCCACTGGGATAGTTGGGCGCCCAAACTTCATAATAATGTAGATCTTAAAGAATAATCATAAGATGTTCAGTGAGGGTTTCATTATATGCCAACCTCGGCTGGCGGTCTGAGCCAAAGGTTCCTGGTTCGAACCCAGGCTGAATTGTCTATCTTATTTTTCATCATTAAAATGTAGATCTTGCCTAGAAGAATCTGAATATCAAATTTCACTCCTTTACCATATAGATCACAAGGTCCTCTCTAACGCCCACATCCGTAACTCCGATCCCAATGGGCCAATCGAAATCAAACTAAATGATGAGGTAGGATATGACTATGGTAAGCAATATTTCGAATTTCAACCTTCTACGTCAAAAAATGTAGAAAATATGAAGGGAACAGATAGAGAGAAGAATGGGCATTGTATATCCAATGAATAGCGTCGTTCTTCCGCTACTTAGTCATGATCAAACTGATGAAATTGCAGAGAATATCTATTACCTTAGTTAATGCAAGTAAGCACTTATTTCAATTTTATAGCTATAAGAAAAATTCAGATATATGAAATCTTACTTTTTTTCATCTCCAGAAAAATGATCAACTTTACAAGGTGAAATTAATGCATATACTGTATAATTAAGTAACGACTCCTGAAAAATGTAAAAATAAATTATTGCATTGATTATCATGCATAAAATCATTACTTAACGATGCTCGTAATTATGTTTAATTGAAGAGTGGATATCTAATTTCCAAGAAACACAAAGGATAAAAACGTTAAAATAGTGACAAAAGAAACAGTTTTGTTTATATGAAGAAGGGAGAAAAAAAAACAACGTATAACTTTAAATTATTAATCAAAAGCAGTAATTATAAATTATTTCGGTCATGAAAGAAAAACTGAACGTGAAATACTGTAAAGCAGCTAAATGTGCCCAATATCACCACTGTAGGGTTTCTCGTCACTTTTGAGCAACTTTCCGAAATCCCTTTTATGTGAAACTTTTATATGAAAACCAGCAATTTTTTAGGTATCTTCGAAAAAAATGCAGGATCGCCGCACTATTAGCTATCAGTAATTAGACAAAATTCTAAAATTTCTCCAACCTGCTTTATAAAGGGATCATGTATTACTAATATGGCCATGAGGATAACCATACAGTCAGAGTTTCAATATATACCAATTTTCCTGAATTCATTTTATTCGCAAATAGATAACACGATAATTATTTTAAGCTGTTTATAAAACCTTTAAGAACATTAAACTGTATAGAAAGGTAGAACATCAGGAAAGATCCATGCTCAGTATCAATACAAAATCAATGGTTTTAACCAAGGGGCTCCGTTTAGCCCTATCAGAGAGAAGAGGATAATGTCAACTGCCTCCCCTCTTTCGGGCTCGCCCATGACTCTATAACGCACACTAGCGTTTTTAATTTTACAATGCAAACCCTTCGTAAGCTGAAATACAATTCTTTTTCAAAAGTGTTATGCCATTTGTATTTAAACGTCATGGTAACAGTGAGAACTTTAAATTAGATCGGACAGACGGAAAAACTACCAGAACATCTAAATACGAAACCTGACAAGAAATGTCTAAACCCGCAAGCACGCAATGTTGCACATGAGTATGTGACCATTTTCCAGGTAGAATAAAAATAAAAAAATATTTCCGAGATAATAATTACGTGGCCATATTGGGAACAACCTACTATAAAATATACACTGAGTTAGCAAAACTCATGGGATAGTTACTTAATATCTGGTCGGGCCACCTCTGGCCCTGTGGAGTGCAGCAATACGGCGTGGTAGTGAGTCTGCAAGTCCCTGGTACACTTCTGGAGGCAGTTGACACCAGATAGTCTGCGGAGCCGAAGATAGTTGCTGCCCATTCGTGGGCGGATGATCCAGTGCCCGGAGCCTGACTTCAACAGCATCCCAGTTATGCTCGATGGGATTCATGTCAGGACTCCGGGCTGGCCAGCTCAGTCGTTGGACCTCTCCTGCATGCTCCTCGAACCAATCGCGGACGACATTGGAGCGATGTGGTGGAGCATTGTCATCTTGAAAGACTGCTACGTCGTCAGGGTGTTGAAATGTCAAAAACGGGTGCAGATGGTCTCCGATGAGTTGACGATACCGTGGACCATTCAACGTTTGGTCCAGGATAACCAGAGGGCCCATTCCAAACCAGGAAAATGCACCCCAGACCATCACTGACGCCCCACCACCCTGCACCACCACCTGTTGGCATGCGGGATCCATCGTTACGTGAGGTCTGCGCCACACACGGTGCCTCCCATCAGCGTGGTACAGTTGATATCGTGACTCATCTGACCATAAGACGTTACGCCACTGTTGCAGAGTCCAGCCAAGATGGTTGGTGGCAAATGCACGCCGGAGTGTCCGATGACGCTGGGTAAGCATTGGCACCCGTGTGCGACGGGTGCCAAACCCGAGGGCATGCAGATTACGACGGATTGTCCACCGAGAGACGTTTCTAGTGCGGCCAGTATTGAACTGGTCTGTGATTTGCTGCACTGTTGCGCTCCTGTCTCTCTGAATCATTCGTCCCAGGTGTCGCCGGTCACGATCATTCAGGGCAGCTGGACGCCCGGTATGGTACCTGTTGTTGACTGTGATGCCTTCATCCAACCATTCCCGATACACCCTGGAGACAGTTGAGCGGGGAAAGCCAAATTCCTGCACCACTGCCGAAATGGAACATCCCATGCGTCGGGCACCTACTATCATACCCCGTTCAAAAGACGTCAACTCGCGACGACGTGCCATTTCTGATTAATCACTTATCCAAGCTCTTCCCACAACGTCTAATGGTCCATTCCCAGAATCCGTTACCCCTGTGAATTCGTGAGCCATGCCCATCAATCAATGTGCTTGCTATCCCATGAGTTTTGCTTACTCAGTGTAGTTTCATTAGCATTATGCACTGTGTGTTATTTGTAAATTATATGCAAATTTTTGTAAAAATCATATTTGTACATTCAGTTGTCTTCACATGGACAGAGTTTGTCAGAGATACATTACTTACCATTCCAAAAACTTCGCATTCTTCCAACCAGTTTTCGACATCCTCCTCAGTAACATCCTTTTTGTTTTTATTAACGTTGTACCATACTTCTAAATATTTTCGCATGAACTTTCTTTTATAGTCCGAAGGAAGCATTTGTTCAAAGCTTTCGCTAAAATTCGGTGGCTCTAAAAAAATGAATTAACATTAACATATGTTATTACAGTTACAAATTAAAGTAGTATATTAAGCGTAAACTGTAAAAAATTAAATTTTGGAATGAGTACTTTGATAACCTAGCCTTGACATTGTAATGAAGCAATGAGCTAAGTCACTTAATTGATATCCTTCATAAGTATCTTCCCAATCTATAATTGTCACTTTACCTAGGAAATAATCATTGATTTGGCATTAACGTTCAGAAATCTATCAAATGAGCAGACAAAGATCACTAATAAACTAAATGTAAATAAACTTCGTTTTTATTTCATAAAACTATTAAAGTGATATATACATTCATTACACAAAGGCCTGCGACAATAAACATGAACCTACTCTTAATCCTTAAATAATTAATAAAAATTTACTAATTGTAAAAAAGAACTAAAAGAATAAAATTGAAGCTTTTAGAAGCGAACAAAAATTGATTATTAAATGAATAAATTCTATGGTTATTTATCCGTTATCCAAAAATTGTTTTTTTTTTAACATTTTTTTATCTGGTGGTGGTTCTAGGCTTAACCCGAGAACGATAATCGTATAGTCCCTAGTTTGATCTTAGGTTTTAGAATCTTTTATTATTACTAATTTAGAATCAAGTAATTAGTGAACTACACAGAATGAAGTATATTATCTTTTGTTCGTTTTTTCCGAGCTAGCATACTAGATGAATTACGAGCTCGTATACGTATATTGTAGCAGTTAGTATTAGCTATCGGTAAAATATTTGATCTATCAAACTTTCAAAGACGAATCGTTGATTCCCATTTAATAGGGGAAACTGTAACCAAAACAGCTCAATTGTCTGGTGGTGCAAGAGGAAAATTTCTACGATTACTACTGACTACACAAAGCCCGGTAAAATTGGGTCGGCGAAAAATGATAGTCACCAAAAACCAAAATTAAACAACAAGGACCGTGGAACTTAAACAACGAGGATTATGTCTAACACCACAGAATTGAGCAAATGGGACAAGAGGCCTTAAACTTCACTTTCTTCCATAAAAGTAATCAACAGTGGATTACATGAAGCCAACATAAATGGAAGAAGTGCAATTGTGAAACTTTAATCATATACACTTACGCTAAAACGCGTAGAGGATTGTGTCATACAGCCGATGACTGAAAAAAAAAAGTAAGATGATATGATGAACCATAATAATACTAAGGTGGATTTTTGGGATAGAGATAAGGTGAAAACATAAAGGTGGGTCTGTGCTGTTTTTGGCGAAAATATCTTGGCATTCGACTGCCCTCCATTATTACCATGAAGAATCTTGTTATTTGCTACCGATGGTTTCCGGATATGATTCATACAATGCTTATCTCGTGGACTCTTTACTGAATCCACAAATCTTTCCTTAATGAGCAAGCTCACAATAAAATTTACTAAATGCCTTTATCTTTAGCAAAAAAATCCCACATCATGCCTGTCCGTTTAAAAAGGGCATTCCTTGTCATTACTATCAGAGCAACAATGTCAGAATATAACATCTCAATTAGTGTGTTTTGGGATAACGAACTTTAAAAACTGAACCTTTATTACGATGCAAGATCTGGTTAGGTTGAACTCAATTTCATTATAATCTACTATGTCTAACTTACATTTTGCCAAACATTTTTCTGGCTCGCGCGCGGAAAAATATTCGAGTGGCAAGAGTTGAGAACTTTTGCTGCTTGCCTGAACTTCACCCAATCATAGCAGAGCACGATAGCATGTGATAGCGGATGATAATCTCTGGTGCAAAAAAAAAAAAAGTAGAAAAAAAAATGCAATTTATTTTGTAAGATAGTTAATGATTTGTGATACATTCTGTCTGTTGGTTAAATTTTATTTAAACGATTCAGTTGTAAAATAACAGGTTTTAGGATGGAAAGTGATCAGGAACGTCGATTGCTAATAATGCTGATTGATAAAAATGCTGAACTGGTACTTCGATTGCTAAATGATTTTTGTGACAGTCAAATATTTTTTTCTTATTTGTATAGATTAAGATGCTTAAACATACGCACGCGAAATAATAAAACCAAGAGCACATAAGGATAAAACATAATTATAGAATGTCAATTAGAATGGCTGTAAACACTTGATCTAGTTAACATACAAATAACTTGACATCGAATCGAAAATCGCTAGATGGAGACGGCAGAAAATACCGCTTTGCCGGCTTAGTGTTAAACAAGCGTTATTCTGCGAAATGAAGAACATTCTAAGGCAAAATTTTGCTTAGGACTTTCAAAAATACTGCATCATCGCGATGCCCAATGGTTTTAATGTTTTTGTAACGTTAGACGAAATATCAACAATAGAACAATATATCAGAATATAATTCCCTTTTCGATTTGTTATTGTTAAAGTTAGACGTGTTAATTTTATTTAAATTTAAGTAGACTCTCATGTGAAAAGGGGATGCATTGATTGGTTGGTTGGTTTATTAGAATTTTTGGCGTCGACTACTAAGGTCATTTTGCGCCTTTTACACATGTTATATCTGTACGCGGCCCGGGACAAACACAAACATCCATGCCCGCGGCGGGATTCGAACCCACGACCAGGTGGACTCAAGAACTAGAAAGCCTACGCCCTAGCCCTCTCGGCCACCTGGCCGGCTAGATTTATCATAGGAATAAATAGTATAGAGATGAGATGTCCTACTCACTAAATATTAATTGCAAAGTTAACTCTTAAGAAGAAGAGGTGTAGACCCGATCGTATTGCTACATTTTAAACTTACCTGTTTCCTCGTTCCATAAAAAATTTCCTGGATGAAGGTCGCCATGACATTGAACTACATTGGTCTGCTTCTGTTTTAGAAGTGCTTTTACTAACCGAATTTCATTGAATAATTGTGATTTAGTTACACATATGTCATCACCAACGAAGCATCGATCATTAATTTCTTCTTCGAGGATATCAAGATATGTCGAATTCTTGTAGGTCATATCTTCTAATTTGATACTATGAATATGTGCAAGTTCTGCAGCAACGGACCTGAATAAAAAGACACTCTTGAAAATAACTTCACTTATACCGAATGCCAAACGATTCTACAAATACAGTAATGCCAAACACTTACAAGGAGAGGCTACGCCGTTGGTGAAACGGATTCAGGTGAGACTTGGCGTATACGTATAGGGTCCTTGCCTGTGCATGTGTGCAGAGCCGTAGCGCGCGCTATTCAGCTCTTCGTGATATAATTGACCTGAAATTTGGGCGCCCTTAGCGTCGAACCTTATGTACTTTTGTGCGCACATAATTTGCCAGCAACAGCGGTAGCGCAACGATAAAAGGTGCGCTCATCATTTCGTAACTTTTTGCAGGTTGTTGGTTCAAGTCCCGGCCGGGGAACTTTTTTTTCACAACGGTTTTTTTTTTCATTCCTTACTAATAATCACGATTTAAAATGCAGTTTTATTTACTTTGTTTGTCAAAATTCTTTTTCTTTTAAGTAAGTTATAAAAAATGCGCTTTTATACCTTTTTATTAATAATAACAATGAAAAAAAAATTTTGATTTGCTTTTCAAGTTTCTTCTTTTACAGTTAATAAAGGTAAAAACATAGCGTTTTCTTATAATTTGTTAATAATTTCGATACAGCAGGGCATTTTTTATTAGTAAGGAATGAAAAAAAAAAACCGTCGTGAAAAGATTTCGTCGGCTGGGACTTGAACCAACAACCTGCAAAAAGTTACGAGATGATGAGCGAACGCTTTACCATCTGGCAAATTATGTGCGCAAATTATATGCGCAAACCTACTACTGTTGCTGGCAAATTATGTGCGCACAAAAGTACATAAGGTGCGCCGCTTCAGGCGCCCAAATTTCAGGTCAATTATCTCGCGAACGGCTGAATAGCGCGCTACGGCTCTGCACACATACACAGGCAAGGAGCCTCTACGTATACGCCAAGTCTCATCTGAATCCGTTTCTCCAACGGCGTAGCCTCTCCTTGTTAGATATTTGTAGCAATCACAATAATTATAAAGTACGTTTTAATTGAAATTATCTTTAATTATCTCTTTTCCATTTCTGATATACATAAGTGTAGAGGCGATTGGTTGTTGACGTAGATAAAATTTTGAGTTTTCAATTCATTTACTATCATTGAGAAGAATTTTTCCTGGATATAAATTCTTATCCTCGAAATGACATACAGGGTTATTCAAAATGAATAATGCAAAAATAAAACGTAGCTGTTACCAGTGTAATCGGTATATTTACAAAATACGGCTATCACATGAAAGATAAACCCTCCAAGTTTCTCTCGATATGGGAGTCCTTTGGGACCCGACAGACATCTAAATGATATTCAAATTCTTCTCCAATTTTGGAGAGTTTACCTTTTATTTAATATACGTCTTTTTTAAATATCAAGTAGTTGTATATCAAATGTCGGATTGCAGAGGTCATCTTTAATGGCCCTCTCTAGAAAGGACACCTTCTCACGTGCTATTCGAAATAACCCCCATTGCAATCCAAACATTGTTGCCAACGATTTGGCAGCTTCTCGAGCCCTCTCCGATAGAATCCATGGTCACGGGACTCAATAAACTCCCGGAATGCGTTTTCGACGTCTGCTTGGGTTAGAAATGTTTTCCTCCGGAGAAAATTGCCCAGGCTCTGGAAAAGAAAGATGGTAGTCGGTAGGGGAGAGGTCCGGAGTGTACAGGGGGCCTGTAGCGCCTGCACGGTCGTTCGTGCAACGTGCGGACGCGCGTTGTCATGCAGCAGAAGGACGCCTTTGCGATGCACAAGTGCATGTTGTTGCTGACAATTTTGTGTGCATACGATGCAGTTCACGACAGTAGGTCGCAGCGGTGATCGTCTCCCCCTGCTGCAGGAAGCTGTAATGCACTATACCACGAATGTTCCACCTAACTGTAACCATGAGCTAACTGGGGGGCAACAGGGGTTTAGGGAACTGTCGCGGGGGTTCATCAGCATCCAGCCACTGTGTTGACCGTTTCCTATTGTCGTATAGGAGCCTCTTCTCGTCGCAGGTGACAATGCGATCAAAGAATCCCCGCTTCTTCATGGCGCAAAACCAATTCCGTACACACCTCCAACCGACGCTCTTTTTGGTTTTCCGTAAGTTCATGTGGGACCCATTTGTCCTGTTTATTCACCTTGGTCCCGAACGGTTTTTGACGAGTTCTCTTCCACAGATCGCTTCAGATCAGCGTCATTCAAGACGTTGGGCGGTCTGCCACGTGGCTTATTTGCCAGGTCCGTCACTCCCGCCCGGAATTTTCGGAACCAACGTTGGACAGTACGTTCGTTTATGGTGCTTATTGATGTTTCAAGAGGCGTGGGATGCAGTGTGATTCAACGTGAACTCGTAATGCATTATCACACGTAATTCGTATGAAGTCATGACTATCTTCGCTTGGGTTCAAACGCTATTAAATATCATCGCAGACATGCAAATTTCAGGCAGCTGGTCGCTGATAGGTTTATCTCTGGGAATGTACCAATTTGTTATCGGTACTTGCTACTAAACATGGAAACCGTGCTGAAGCGCGGAACCCACCTCGAAATCCGACATTCGATAAGGAACGATCTGATATCTTGATTTTACCGCTGGTCACCACTATGCTTTCTTTTTGCATCATTCATTTTGAATAAACCTGTATAATCATAATTAATACAAGGTGAGACGGAAAGTTCGGTGAATGACTCGGAAAATCAAGCAGGGACAGGTATTTCAGAGATGATACTCTACTTTTCCTTAATGTTAGCCTCCATGGTAACAATACACTTTTGACAGTTCGTACAATTGTTGCATGGTGTGTAAAAACTCCTCTTTCGGGACTCCTTGAAGTTCCCTCGTCATAGCCGTTAGAATATCCGGAACATCGAGAAATCTGTGTCCCTTCATTGTTGATTTCAAACGTGGTCACGAACACTTTCGATATTGTGCGGTGTAGCGCTAGTGGTCAACATTCCACATCGTGGTTCATCTTCGAGGGCTTCTCATCCTTCGCTGAAACGCTTAAACCACTCATACAGAAATTTTCGAGTCAAAGCGTCTTCACCGTACACTGGCTTTAACATTTCCTGGCTTTTCATTGCGGTTTTACCCAAATTAAAACAGAATTTCATATTCACTCTCTGCTCCATTATCAGTGATAAACGCACTGCACTCTAAACACTACCGCATGAACGTACGCTTGTCAGCAATGATGAAGGCACTTTTGCATATGTTAGCTGAGATACAGAAGAACGCCTTCCGCATATCGCCGCGACTCGGACATTTCCCATTATCACATTAAAAGGTGCATTCACCGAACTTACCGTTATCACTCTGTAGATTCAATTTACTTAAACATGATTTAAATAAACATTCATTTTCAGATACACAGTTCGGCGAAAAAATAATGAAACGATTTTTACTGTGATAAAATGACTGTGCTTATACAAATTTTTACCATACTCTATGGTCCAGAAGTCCCAGTACAACATTCTTCATTTAAAGCCGAGAAAAAATAAACATTTGAGTACACCAACGTGAAAAGGAATATAGGGACTTAATTTTGGGGTACATGACAAACTTGGTCACATCTTTAAATTCGCCAGATTTTTTAGTGGTCATTTTTTTAAATGTAAAGTGACCTTCTGACATATCAAATAACATGAGATTTTTTTTTAGAAATTCATTTGGGTTTGGAAATTATCATCACTTATCGAAAGACCATCGTCACAACACATCGGCGTCATTATTTAATCGTCGGACAATGTATATATATATGACGTCACCTTTTCTTATAAAGCTGTTTTCGTTTACCTTTTCGTGTTGGCTTAATCAAAATAATATGCCTAAATATAATGAATGTTTCTTCATACACTTTTATTCTACAATAGATTAGAAGCTGCACTATTTGTAATACTGTACTCTTTTCACTAATTAGAAATTTGACATATATTATGAGGTTCTATCAGCTCTTAGTTTTAAAGTAATGGAATTCGAAATTATATTGTATATGGCACTATTCCAGTTTAATACTTCTAAGCCAGCTTTAACAAGAAAACAAAGACCATTTCCTAAATTTTTACCATGTAAACTAACTTGTAAGTTTAATTATCTTCCGAAGTGAATATATTCTGCAAAATTTGAAAAACTTACATAAGCATCTCCTCACTCATACGACCCGTGTTATCTTTGTATATAGGTTCCCCATGGATATAATCATAACAATAACCATTCGAAAATATTGCATGTATTTTAGGAAAATGTCCACAAATTGATAACTTCTATGATGAAACAGAAGAAAAATTCTTCGTTACTTAAAAAAAAACTTAAAATTTTTAAGTATTACAGCTTTTTGCAATTGGTAAAATGTAGTTTGCAATTGAAAAAATAATCTTTTCAAATGAAAAAATGTAGTTTTCAAATGAAAAAATAAATCTTTTCATTAACTTGGAATGAACAGATTATTTTTTCATTTAAAAACTACATTTTTTCATTTGAAAAGATTATTTTTTCAATTGCAAAGTACATTTTAACAATTGCAAACTACATTTTACCAATTGCAAAAAGCTGTAAGTACAAATTGAAAAGCTTTCATTATACTGTCTTACTTACTTGAACCATTTTCAGTTCGTTTTGCTGAAATACCAAACTGCGTTCCAGATTTTGTATACGAATGATCACAGCATTTTCAGGAACATTTTTTTGATAACAGTGGTAAATTTTTCCAGAATAACCTCCTAGAATTGGCTTTAAAGAGTTCATAAATGTAACAAAAGAAATGAGATAAAGAAAAAGCATAGGTAAATATACAGAGCGGTTATAAAATCCCTTTACCCGAAAAAATGTGAATTACTCTCAGTTGGAAGAAAGAGAGTTTGAATAATTTCTGTGAACTCATCTGTTAAGCATAAAATACAATTCGTCTGTTAAGCAAATAATAAAAAAAATTTTATTAACAATGTATATACATATTTTGAATTATTCGGGTAAAGGGACTTCATGATCACCTATACAATTCTTGTATCTTGAATTTTTGCCGCTAACGAAATATAAAAATAATCCTTATTTTTGTTTTAATTGTTTAGCTCGTTTAATGTAAATAATAATAATGCTGGCATTTCATTCATAGAGTGTGGAATATTAAAAGAAATTGTGTTTGTCCTATTTTTGTTCCAATAATGATGAGGGAATTTTAAAATAAAATGGCAATCGATCTTTTTTTTCCTATTCGTTATTACTCTTAATATGATAGTCTTCCTATAAACAGCAAAAGCGTCGTGACGACATATATAGGCAGACCCAAACGGAAGTTGAAACGTTACGTGAAGAACACTTGCGAGCAAAAAAAATGTTGCACATGGAGAGAGCGATCGAATTATTTTATTACGGTTAACGTATTATTGTTGCTTGCATATGTATATAATCATGGACATGAAAGTAGGAATGCTAGAATGATTCGCTAGTTTAAAAAATGCGACTAGTTTTAACAGGGGATTATTCTCGGACTGCTTCTGACTCATTCAACGTTCGTAAATGAAATTATAATTTCAAACTAATGTTTATTATCGTTGGATTCCTAGAGTAGATGAAGAAGTTATTTGCTCTTGTTGGACAGTTTAAAATCTAGATTTCTGATTAGATATCGGTTAATTTCTTATATTTATTTTAAAGTATAAATATTATTTACCTGAACTTTAATATCATCGTTCGAAAACTTCGTAATATTTTCCACCAACCCTAAGATATCTTGTTCCGCTGTCCCCTCATTTATTTTAATATTTGGGAAAAATAAAGCCATGTCTCATTGAAAAGAAATAAATCACGAAACCATGTAAATAATATGTAGGATTCTTTTCAAATACGACCAAATGACGTCATGATTGCATAAGATGAGGAAATTCTACCCGCCAATGCTGTTTAAGCTTATTTCTGAATTTAAAAAAAATTACCGAATTATCCAAAAATATTAATAGAAATGTATAAGCTCTTATTTGTTTTATGCTCTGTTAATTTCTTTAGCATACAATCGTTTAATGACCTAGTATATTCTTGTATACGAAAAAATAAATGCTGTACAAAATGATTAACGAAAACTGGAGCAACTACATCTGTTCATATTGATTGAAATTATTCTATGTACAATTATACGAATTTTTCACTGAATGACATTGTGCTGCCATCTCTTGAGATAAATAGTAAATATTTATAAATGCTTACAACGGACTATGGATCAAGAAAGATCAGGCCAGGATAAATTGAGCGACGTTTATTTAAAACCGATATCGGAGTGAAAGTGAGAATCGGCATCAACAAAAATTTTCTAAAATTGACATTATATACTGTACTGTATAAATATTCTAAACATTATTATAAAACTGAAAATAGTTCGAAAATGCACCCGACTAAACTTCCAAATTCAAATATCTTCTTTACCAAATAATACAAGATATTGAAAAGCGAGTCAAATTTCGAAAGGTTAGGTTGGATTAGATTAATTTACGTTAGGATCCTATAAACATATCTCTATATTCTAACCCTTCCATTATGTTAACATATATACACGAACATTATAATATATTCCTTCATTTCCTGCACAGCAACATAATAAAAATTAAAATAACATTATTTTACAACATTTATTTGTAATTTTTTTTATTTACGTTCATGAATAAAGCAAATAACTTATTTTTATATAAATTATAGAATAGCTTTATGGCGAAATACTGTGTTAAAGTTGACGGTCTTGAATTCTGCACACTTTGGTGTTCTGTTTGTGAAAAATGCATTAAAGAAGTCATCCGGAACATTTTCTTGTCCAATTAAAAATAATCCAAATTACAAAATCGACTTTGTTTCTTTATTCCATCTTAAACATGCACTGCAAGAGACTTAAAAGAATAAGCACAATGCAAGCTACCCCTTTGAGAGTGAGCAGAAAAAATGACAACGATTGGCTGTTATTTTTGGCCATTAGCTAATCAATGAGCTTAGCTGAGCACCTTTCAAAGGCCCTTCATGAACAAAAATAATGATCAGAGGAATGTTGTGCTAGTAAAGAAAAACTTCGTTATAACTATACGGTTGTTTCATTATAACGAATTACATTTGAACAGAATCCTATGTTGCCGACCGTTCTACAAAATTACTCGTAGTATCCGAAATTTCGAGATAACAAGCTTTTACTGTAACTATAGATGCATAACTCGAAATAAGATGTAGGGCCTAAATAATGAAGCATATGAAGCATTAGGTCAACGCACGGGCATTATACTCACATTGCTGATGACGCACAGAATGCATTCTTTGTGCATGGAACTCCGAGTAAACTAGGATCTTTGGATATCTCCGCAAACAAAAATAGTGTAAGGGTGAATATCCAGATGGTACCCAACAGATACTCTATCTTATCTGTTTTGTACCATATCCGAGGCCATATCCTTATCTGAGGCTGTATCCGAGGGATTTTAGAAATTAATTCTAACCAGTTACAGAAAAAAATTATAAGGTACATGTAGGCCTATATGATATACCATTGCAACCCTCATTATCCTGTCCTTATCGCACGGATAGTAATGAAACTGTGTAAAGGCTATGCAGAGCATGGGGGAGAGAATTCCACCGGAAAATTTAGGGCTTATTATTGGTAGAAATCTCTAATTGTTGATAGAAATCCAATAATAAGTCCTAAATTTCACTCCCTATGATGATGTATTATATATGATATTTCAGTGAACAGGCCTTCTCTTTAGGTGGCGTTGTATAAGGCCTGTTCACTCAACGCCACCTAAAAAAACAAAGCCTTCTCACTGCCTGTGGACTGCGTCATCAAACCAGGGCTGACAATCCAACTTTCATTGTTTACAACAAGCGAAAAATCGCTGATTACATCGAGTGCTTTTTCGTTTGTTATAAACAATGAAAATTGAATTGTCAGCCCAGGTGTGATGACGCAGTGACCGGCTTTGTTTTTTAGGTGGCGTTGGTTCACTGATACATTATTTATTATTATATCACCTAGAGTGGTCCATTGTTAATCGGATTCTACCAACACCTCCTTGAAAGAAAGCCTCACAACTGAAAAGTCATGTATTGTTACATCATCATAAGTCGACCAAATTTAGAGCTTATTATTGGTAGAAATACGATCAACAATGGTCGAATTATGATGATGTAACAATATATGACGTTTCAGTTGTGAGGCTTTCTTTCTAGGAGGTGTTGATTCTACCAACACCACCTCTAGTCAAAGCCTGAGCGCGAAATTTCATATATTGTTACATCATCAAAAATAGTCATAAATTAGGGCTTATTATTGGTAGAAATGCGATTAAAGATGACTACAAGGCCAACGAGATAACAAGGCCTGGAAGCGAAAAATTCACCTGACCAACTGGGTGCTAGCAACAATCCAACCTTGATTGTCTCCATCTTGGATGTTAACAATCAGCGTTTTTCCTTTTGTTGGAAACAATAGAGATTGAATTGTTGCTAGCACCCAGTTGGTCAGGTGATTTTTTCGCTTCCAGGCCTTGTTATCTCGTTGGCCTCGAGATGACTACTTATGACGTTTTAACAATGGTTAACGTTTCCGCGCTCAGGCTTTCTCTTTAGGTGGTGTTGATTCTACCAACACCTCCTAGAAAGAAAGCCAAAAAACTGAAACGTCATACATTTTTACATCATCATAAGTCGACTAAATTACTAAATTTAGGACTTATTAATGGTAGAAATACGATTAAGAATGGTCGAAATCGAGGCTAACGAGAAAGGCAGGCTTCGGCACTGAAAAGTCACCTGACCAAGATAGGTCTATTAACAATGTAACTTCCATCTTGTATTTTAACAATCAGTGGGTTTTCCTTTGTTGAAAACAATGAAAGTTACATTGTTAATAGACCTATCTTGGTCAGGTGACTTTTCAGTGCCGGAGCCTGTATTTCTCGTTAGCCTTGGATCGAAGTATGATGATGTAACAATGCATGACGTTTCAGTTGTTTGGCTTTTCTTCTAGGAAGTGTTGATTTCTACCAATAATAAGCCCTAAATTTGGCCATCTTATGATGATGTAAGAGTGTATGGCGTTTCGTGAACAGACCTTATCCAACACCACCTCTACCATAGCCTACAATGATAAGAGAAAGCCTGCATATTTGCCATTCCTCCATTGTTACCAAAAATCAGTCGCAAATAGCAGGATTTAGCACCGTCTAGCGACAAAATTTAACATTGTTTCAGTCGTGTCATAGCTTATAATGATAGGGAAAGCCTCCCTATTCACATCTCGACAAAAAATACAAGGTAAACCAACTTTCTATATGAAAAATCGAGTAACCTCTATTGAGTTTTAACATTTATCAGACTTTGACAACATAAACGACTCTAACAATGTTAAATTTTGTCGCTAGACGGTTTTAATTCCTGCTGTTTGTGACTAATTTTTTAGACAGTTTGAACAATGGAGGAAGGCAAATGGGCAGGCTTTCTCTTATCCACGTAGGATATGCCTCTACAAAAAGTCTGAGCGTGAAAACGTCATACATTGTTACATCGGCTATGGTAGGGTCGAAGCAACGCAACGCCATCTAAAAAACAAAGCCTTCTCACTGCCTATGGACTGCGTCATCAAACCAGGGCTGACAATCCAACTTCCATTGTTTACAACAAACGAAAAAACGCTGCTTATATCGGATGCTTTTTTGTTTGTTGTAAACAATGAAAGTTGAATTGTCAGCCCAGGTGAGATGACGCAGTGACCAGACTTTGGGCGAGGTCAAAAATGCTACCACCGAGTTGAGTTAGTGAGAAAATCATTGTTGCTACGATAATCTACAATACGTTAACAATCGCGCAATAATGATTGCTTCGCCAACCCAACTCGGTGTTTGCATTTTTGACCTCACCCTTTGTGTTTTAGGTGGCGTTGGTCGAAGCCAACGAGATAACAAGGCCTGGAAGCGGAAAAGTCACCTGACCATCGTGGTACTAGCAACAATCCAATCTCCATTGTTTCCAACAAACGGGAAGGCACTGATTGTTAACATCCAGGAGGGAGACAATGAAGGTTGGATTGTTGCTAGCACCCCGATGGTCAGGTAACTTTTCCACTTCCAGGCCTTGTTATCTATACCCCGTATCAGCTTCAGTTGAGAGTGACGTCACCGAAAAACGTCGCTTATCAGACATAGTACACAACGTCGTATCCTTCCACCGTTAATTTTTTTTTTTTTAATTTCGTATCCATAGTTTTAAGACTCCTGCTTACCCGCCATTTTGGAACAGCTGTAGCTCTGCGTGCAGAAAGCGTAGACGCCTGCCATCTCCCGGGGTGGTGGTGAATTACATTCTCTTCAAACCGTATATAATGAATTTTGCAAAAACCTAACGGTTTTGCTGTAAAATTTTTACTCAATTACTTTTGATTTTCCCTCGTAGATTACAGCCATGTGGATATACCTGAGACGATGGCTTCAACTCAGCAATACAGCCAGCCTCCTTTGTATTAATCCTCCTGGTCAAGGCCTAGCGCGGAAAAATCACCTGACCACCTGTCCGAGTAACAATATAATTTTCATTTTTCCATATTGGATTTTAACAATGAATATTTTTTCATTTGTTGAAAATAATGGAGGTTGGATTGTTGCCCTGACTATTTTGTTCAGGTGACTTTTTCGCGCTGGGGCCCGTTGTTTCGTTGGCCCCGTATTTGGAGCACTGAAGAAAAAACTTTTCGTTCGACTGCTCCATGCAGATTGATCACGTGACTAGGAAATCTGGGAGCAGCCAGCTGAATTCGCCATGAATCTATGTTTTAACTGGATTGCACTTTTAACATCGTTTTGACAATGCAGTACCACGTATTTTCAACTGGTTTTATTTTGTTGGTGTGTGCTGATTGTTGCTTCCCATTTTTCTTTTATTATGGTAACTATAGTGATAGCTTTTTATCCTTCCAAATAAAATGAGTAAGTAATAACCGTTGCGTAATTTATTGTATAATAACACCTATATACAGCATGATGATAAATCTTGTGTCTTTTCAATCCACTCCTACGTTTCTCAAGTTATCCATTGTATTCTTCTATTTCATGCAATTGAAGGACTTCTCTAGATCTACAAAAAGCTCAGCCATTTCCCTTTTTCCAAGTACTATATCTTTCTTAGTTAGTTCTTATTTATCGCGTCTCTTGCTCTCATTCCCTTTCTAAAACGAAATTGTTCTTCAGCATATTTCTGTTATATCTTCCAGATCAGCCTTCAGCAAAACTTTTGCTGCATATGTAATCATGCTGGTAGTTTTAAGTTCTCAAAGTTTTTGTTCATCCTTTTCCTTATTGTCATCGGTATCATCTCTATGCTTTAGCTGCTCTCCACTTTTGCATATAACATTATGTAAATTCTACATTTCTCTTATCCACCTTCCTTTAGACACAGCAGAAGCTCTACGGGTGATCCATCCATCCCGGTAGCCTTTTTTTATCTTTTATTTCGTCCGTGTATATGAGCATCTCTTCTCTCTAAATACGAAGTTATGTAGGGTCAACCAGTTTTTCTTTTTTCTACTTCGTTCTTTAAGTTTATCTTTTTCTTTATATAGCTTTTCCATGTACTTTTTTCATCCGCTCAACATTGCTGTTTCTTGCTTTAATACTTTTCCTTGTTTATCCTCTACCTCCTTGTTTCGCCTCTTGGTCTTCCATCCCAAATTACATGCATATCCTTTAATGTTTATACAGGGCGTTTCCGAGCACTCGTATCAGGCTTTCTTTTGAATTCGGCGTCCTAGAGTTTTGGGCGAAATTTTGCATGACTACCGACTATATGAAGAATTCAATGGTGGCTATTTTTTTCGGACATGGTTGAGAATGTGCAACCTGGAGGTTCGCCAAAAACTTTAAATGGAAACATGGGTCGAGTAGGGTGTCTTGGATAGATCTTGGAAAAAGAATCAACTTTTGTAGGAAACGTTTTTTTTTCAATCGGCTTTCTTCAGGAAATAAAAAATACAACTTTCACATCAAGGGTTTGCAATTTGCCCTGTTGACTTTTAAATGTTTTCATTTCACGTGTTTATCTTTGTTGAACTTTGTATCTCTGTTTAAAGATTCCTGCGCATTGTTTGTTGGGATTGTGAAAGTTATCACTGAAGATTCCTTTTTCCAACGAAGAAGCGTTTGACATGTTGATGGTGTTAGGTGAATGCCAGCAAAATTATCATGCTGCGGAGAGGTTATACATCACGATATCCTAATCATACCCTCACTTCAGAATGCTTTTTCAGCGCTTTGCGGTTCGTGTGAGGCACAGTGATCAGGTGCAGCCCAACCACGACACGGATGCTGTGATCAGAAGACAGAAGTGAGAGAGCTGCTGATGTTCTGGGCGCCGTTGGACAGGATCCGACCGTCTCCACGAAACGGTTCTCTCGTGACTCGGGAATAAGCTACATAACTGTGGGGCGGATACTCAATAGCAACGATTTCTAACCCTTCTGCAGGGTGTGACTAGCCCCTTAACCAGAAGAGAGTGGATTTTTTGTTCAATAGAAACCAGGATAAAATTTCCATTTATTGGTGTTGAGGATGAAGCCACGTTTTAAAGCAACATGACACAAACGAGTATAATGCACGTTATTGGGCCCAGGAAAATCCTCACTGTTTCCATGAGGTAGACGCTCAACATGTGAAGAGTATGAATACATTGTGTGGTATTATCAGATGCCACTTTATCGACCCGTATTTCTTCCAGAGAAACTTAAATGGGTGTTTATAACGACTTTAAATAAAACTTGTTGCCTGAACTCCTTGAAGATCTGCCATTAGCAACGAAAGCTGGCATATGATTTCAGCAGGATGATTGCCCCGCACATTACTTGCGAAACGCGCGAGAGGTCGTCGATCTTGTCTTCACCCTGTGATGGATTGGTAGGGTGGACCTTTATCATGGCCTTTCGGTCTCCAGGCCTTGATTTCTTCGTCTGAGAAGGCTAAAAGACATTGTCTATCAAGAATTGCCAACAACGAGGGAGAATATGCAGGTCCGAATAAGGAGAATACACTCAAGGCTAACACAGGAAGAAGTCCTCTCGGCCTGAAATGAAGTGAGGAGATGACTGCGCAAAATGCTAGCAGGAAAATGGACGGCAGTTTGAACACTTAATGTGAAGAAACCTGTACCTGCCCTGAAAGCTAACTTAATATTTATTTCCTGAAGGGAGTTAATTGAAATAAAAACGTTTCCTACAAAATTGTTTCTGTTTCGAAGACGTATCCAATGACAGACACCCTGCTCAACCCATGTTCCCATTTAAAGTTTTTGGGCGGAGCCTGGGTGCGCCCGTTTCCAACTATTTTCGGAAAATGGGATAGCCACCATTAAATTCTTTGCATTGTCTTTAGTCATGTAAATTTTTTCCCAAAGCTCTAGGACGTCGAACTTCCGAAAAAGAGACTGGTACTGGTGCTCTGAAACACCCTGTATATTAGAACGTATCGTCCCCATCTGTCCAATTGCTAAATTATTATACAAGCTTCTTCAAGCCATTTCTCTCTGTCTGTTACTATTCTAAGTTCTGTGTTCAATTTTCTATATCTCTTTCTTTCTTCCTCTCTATTTCGCTTTTTAAGCTTCCTCCTCTCCTCCATCTTATACATTATCCAGGTGTTTCTTTCCGATAACTACACCAAAAACCTACTTAATGCTCGTCTACTAGGTAATCTCCAAAAACCTACTTAATTTCGTTTTTACACACTTTTATTGAACTTCACTTGTTTGTGTGTTTGTGCGCAAATTTTGTAATCAATATTTTGCCCACTACCTGACTACCTACAGCTCTGCAACTTTCCCCATGGGCGTCTTATAGATGACAATGCATGTTTCAATCGTTAGTTTCACTAGTCTTTCATTTATTCTTTAAGTTATTTAATATTTAAATTTAATATGTGGCTTCACCACACTTTTACCTTTTTTTAAAAATTAGATTTTTTACTTTTTACTGCACTTTTTAAGTAGAAAGTGTGTGCTTTAAAATTTTTATTTTATATATTTTATTTATTGTATTCATCTGCTTCTTTACCGTCCAACTTCTTTACATTGTTTCGTTCTAAGCTTTTCCATCTCAATCTCTATTTTTTGACCAGTCACTTCTTTAAATTTTCCAAGTCCCCCTCTTGGCCATTACTGTTTTTTTTTTAATATTTTCATTTTTATTTCAAGCTAAGACATGTTCACCGTATACGTGTATGTCTGAAAAGGCATTTGATAAAGTTTGTCACATGGATTATTTGATACTTAACTAACAAAAGTAATTGTGTTTTTATTAATAATACTTATTCAACTAATTTCTATTATGCTATTTACTCATATATCAATGCATGTTTTAATAATAAAAAAGAGCTGTTAAGACCAAATGAACTGGGTAAAAAATTATCAAGATCGTTGTAGAACCACATGAAAATAATTACAGATAGTTCAGTATTTTCATTTTAAAAATAAACAACCTTCATTTAAAAGCAGAGTTCATCAAAAGTTGTCAAATGGCATGCGCCTCTCTTGGCCAAGAATGACTGGTTTAATACGTAATGCGTTTTGAGTAGAAGCCAGATTAAATACAAAACTGCAAGTGTAGTTCAATCAATTTTGTATAGAGAGTTCTCTTCACAATAAACTTAAATACCAGGACAATGATTCTCCTTAAAAATAAGGTATGCTTCTTTTGAGTCTATCATTTTTATTTTTTATCTATAAGCAATATTTTTATTATTTCTCTAACAAAGAAAGACATAAAATGATCGAGACAATGAATGTTGATTTAATGAAGCTATACTATGAAAGAGATTGCTCAGCATTGACGCATAGCATAGGTTATATCATTATATATCATACCATTATATCATTAAATGAATAAATTTTACTTGATAAAAATGAAATGTAAATTTTATTTTTATTTGTTTGTATGTTAATAACTTAGCTGGTGGCTCTATCTCTTCACTTGTAGAATTCACTGTGCTCCACAGATAATCTATAAATTCAACAGTAAAATAGAAAATTATTTCATTTTTTCCATAACTATTACGCTAAAAACGTAATTATGAATTCAACAAAAAATTATCAAATTTTGATTATTTTTACAGAAATTACATAAATCTATAAAACATTTAATATTAAATTGTATTATGAAATAGAGAATTCTCTTTCTTGATGAAGTTGATGGAGGACTTGTTGTACATACTCACATTATCCTGGACAAAGTCAGGAATAAAATGCGAAACCGCTCGGATTACTGTGTGATTTCCTTCCCACTTCAACGTTCTACAAGGCCTCCATCAACTTCATTAATACTATATTGATGAATCATTTGTCAATAAGAGCCTCAAAATAATTTAATGATTATTTGTATTTTAATAACCTAACGCAACCTAATCGTAGCAATTATTTAAATTTTTTGTCAACAAGCTGCATCTTTAAAATAACATTTTTTTAAAATAAATTGATAATAAAGTATGTTCTTTGAAAATACAATTTTTTTCAATTCCTTGAAATTACAAGTGAAATCAAGAATAGGAATTAACAAATTATTGAAGTATTATCTTCAGTTTGTCAACTTATCTTTAACATAGATTATGAAAAATTTTTACAGTCATCATTGACAAGTCATTCTTATTTAAATTTTGAATTTTTTTTCACAGATTTAATTTCCCTGAAGCTAACAACTGGAAGGCTGAAATCTTGCACGGAATTAATTATGAAGAACATTCTGCAGTTATTTCCTCTACTGTTGTTCATTTTCCTATTCGATTCCAGTGGATCCATTTCCTGCTTTCAATGTGCTACTGGATTCGAACCGACAACGGGTTTCGACTGTCTCACGAATTTGCCACCATCAACACAGTGCCTTCCAGAGAAATATGTCTGCTCCAAACGGGAAATTTTTGACAGTACGGCGAGATTGCAAAAAACCATGAGGTTATGTTACACTCATCTGCCAGGGGGTCCTGAATGTCAGAGAGACTTGGAAAGTGGGAATATACAATGCACTTATTACTGCTCTAGTGATGGCTGCAACACCGCTGCCGAAAAGAAAGTGTCGACAACATTAATAACGTTCATCTCTATATTTACAATCGTTAGAGTAAATATAATGATGTAGAATTTTATCAAGTAACATCCTGAAATGTAATTAGGCGGAAGATTTGCTCAGAATTTTCATATTAGAAGTTTTCTTCAGGGATTTTGATTATGATCTGCCTTATGTGAATTTCTTTATTTGTTCTGGTTATTTATTGCATCGTTATTTATCTATTATATTTCAGCTATACAATAGGTTGTTTTTTTACAGTGTAGATACATTTCTTTTCGACTCTTTAACAATTAGTGTATGGCAGATTACTATGCCGTGTAAACCCTGAGTTTTGCCTATTTATCTCGTTATCGAGTCTTATTTGTCGATTTATTCAGGATTTGTGAGTCGGCTACACATTTGGATCCTGTTCCATGTATAACTTACATTGGTCACACAATGTAATTTCGGAAGCTAATAAACAACCTTATCTTGCTTCGTTGTTTTTCAGATGTAAGAGAATAAAGGACTCTACTTTGATGCAATTAATCCGTTTATACTGTGTAGAGTTAAATTAAGATGATTTAACTATAGTAACAGATTAACTTCTAAGTGAAATTCGGTCAAAATTTATTTATATTTTTTAAAGCCTTCATGTAAAAAAAAAAA
>JAHWFO010061155.1:1744825-1782143 GCA_023313115.1 Rhysida immarginata
GGATGACGTATCGTCTCGCCCAAGTCTCGAGGTAAAAAGGTCCATTTAGGGCTTATTATTGATAGATATCTTCAGGATAAATCTCTAATATTCTAATTGCTTTTAGAGAATTATCCTTTTTATCCTTTTTTTGCTTTGATAAAGGATAGTCTCTATCCGAAACGTCAGCTTTTTATTTTGTTTTTATATTTCTAGTCTTACTTTGATTGTAATCGTTTTTATTAATTATTTTGTTAATTTTTAATTAGTATTGTATTTATTTTTTCATTTTTAATATTATATATTATATTATCTATTGTATTCCAGGGTCTCTGTGTCTCGTTCTTTTCTCTTATAAATATTATCCACAAATAAATATAGAAATAATTTATTTGAAAAAAGTAGATTTCGGTTTTATTTATTAAAGGTATTAAAAAACTGTTAAGTTTAGATGATAAATACCAGATGATCGTTATTAATTCAAAATAAATAGTATTATTTAACTTAAAATGCGTGCATGGCAATCAAACTATTAAAACTGTTTACAGTTGCATATATATTTAAGTTTTGTAATCTATAAAATCGTTTTATATTGAAATCTATATAACATTTGTTGTTACGGTTTAATGAAAAATTTCGACTGCAAGGCATTCACGGAATATCTTTAATTGTTTTGGCAAAGAATCTAATGGCAGGTGAGTATTTTTCATTTTCGATTGCCAACATCTAAATATAATACTCGGTCTTATTCTGGGATGCAGTGGGAAGCATAATTACGTCTTTGAATTATTTATTTACTTATTTGAGCATCCCTCAGGGACATAGCAATTCGAAGCAACGTTCAAGCTTCATTCAATATCTTAACAATATATTATCATACAATGTTAAATCAATACAACATCTAGCATTAAATTTCGTCCAATGAAAATAATTTAGTACAATGATCAAGATGTATGGTCAGCAATTTCAACTTGATATTCAGTTATAAAATTCCTAATTAACCTATTGGCATAAGTGATGTGATTTGCGGCAGATGGGAATTTTACAATTTACTAGGGCATCTTTAAGTTCATATGAAAGGTAATTCCAGAGGTCAATTGTGTTACATGGAAATGTTCTATGCTTAAAAGGACATATTATTCAGGAGGTTTGAATTTTAGATTTTTTTTTTTACTTATTTATTCATTTATTTGTAATTTTGCAAGCAACAGACTATGACAGCCCAATAACAGCTTATAAGAATAAAAATTATAAGCAATACAATATAAAAAAGAATAAATATAATATTATTAAATATAAACAAGGAAAATGATCATACGATAAATGTAATATTTCAAAATCATTTTTTACATAGTGATTATAATTTAAAAAATATAAATCAGTAAAAATTGTGAATTATACAGCAATAAAAAGAATAAACGTAAAAATATTAATCAGTAAATCAAGGTAAATCAGTAAATCAGTAAACAAAGGTAACACAATCATAAGATAAGTGTTATATTTTTAGCAATAGTTTGCTTATATTGATTTTAACACACAAAATTTAAATCGATTACATCAGAGATCATGTTACAAGATTTAAACATTCTATGAAAATGGAGAGTGCTTGTAATGTTTTTCTTTGGAAAAGGTAAATAAAATATGTCGTTGTTCCTTGAATTTAACTTCGGTACACGAGATTAACAGAATTTAGAAATTTTGAAGAAGTTATATTACGGTATAATTTAAAAAGGTAACAGATCATGTATCATTCGTCTGTTTAATAATTTATCACATTTAAAAACATTTCGGAGATAAATATTAGACATGTATCTGTTATTATTAAAAAAAATGTAGGATGAAAAAGTCTAAAAAGTCTAAGTAAGAAATATGACTAATTTTTCTAAACAGAATTGCAATTTAACATGATACAGAGACCAATCTTTTCTGAATTCAAATGTTGGGCGCAATTAGGAGCCAATTGGCACGTCGGTGTATGGGTGTGAGGATTGGATTACGCTTTATAAAACTCTTGAGTTTCACTACTGATTCAAGGGTGAGAAGATTGATCTCATTATAGCAGGGAGTGATCTCATTATGGCAATACGGATTAAATGGTTGTATGCAGTTTTTACTTTGGTGATGGCATATTTATTTGTGGTGGACTAGATAACTTTTACTTTAATACAGATGTTTAACTCTGTTTTAGTTAGACCTTGGAAAGTCTTTCTAAATAGGAATTGCATAAGATTAGTTGCAGGACTATTTGGTCAATATGATGGTGAAATTATATAAGAGAAGGAGTGGTTTGCAATGTTTTAATTAAATAGGTGAATCTCCTATTTTTAATTTTTTTAAATGACATAAAATAATCAAAATACTAAAATACTAAAAGTCACCAATATAAGTCCCGATCAAACTGGATGAAACTCGAAGAATCGAGGAAATTGCCTGCACTTGAAGAAATATGATGAACTTGTAGAATAGATGAAATCACGAAGTTGTAGGAGGAACGAAGACAGTGCAGAAAGTTGAAAGATGACAGGACGGTGGAGAGTAGATATGGTGATACGGTGATGTAGAAGTGTTCGAAATATTTTAATGAACGTCCAAATAATGTAGAATAAAAAAATCGTTTTCGAGAGGTTTTCACTCGTCATCCTCAGATTTAAATCTTAATTTGAAATAAAATGTTTAAAATGAAAACAATGGTGTATTGTGTTTTATTTGATTATTGTTGGGAGTGTTATGTTATGTACTAATATTTAGTTTTTTAAAAGTATTTCCCATTTATTGCTAACTTCTAATGATGGTTTGGCTAGATTTTTATTATTTGAAATGCTGTTTATAGTTTCTCTTCTACTATTAAAGTCCTCCAAAAATTCCAATGACATGGCCATGCGGAAGGCTTCTTGTGCTGGTTCCAAATGATGGGGCAGCCATTTCGCACACACTTTGTAGTACTATAATGTTTCCGTGATAATGGTGTGAACAGTTCCGACAGCCACATAAACCTCTGCAGCGATGAGTTTCCTTGCGTATCTTCTCATCACACAACCAAGCGCGACATCTACACCCTCTAGCGGCATATGCACGTATACAACATCTTCATATACCGGGTGGATAAGAAATAACGTGAGGTGTTCAGAGCTCGCTAGCGGGAATTCTATTAGGCCAAATGCAGTACATTTTAGTGTATATACTTAGTGGAACATGCAGTTTCGATTTCTGCAAAAAAAAAAAAAAAAGTACCAAAAATCGCCATAGGGGGCGCTTATTTCAAGAAAACAATAAATACATTTGCTTAAGCGCGCTCCGTGTTGAGCAATCATGACAATAAAAAGCAAGGCTGAGGATTTCCCATAATTCACTAACGAATGGCCTGATGATGACGATTACTCTGCCTGACCGGGCGTTATTAGTCAAGTTGTTTTATCAGAAAAGCGACAATGCAAGTGCTGCCCTTCGTGAATTCCGGCGATTGAAAACGTTACGAAGAGGACCGATGAGCATAACTAACTTACGGAAAATGATTGAACGATTTGAATCTACCGGAACTCTAGGAGTGCAACCAGGCCGGGGACGCAAACGAATCAGGTAGCAACACGTTGAAGAAGTTGCAACTGCTGTTGCGGAACAGGAGATGACTACTTAGCAGGGTACCAGCAGTGCACACGCAATAGCACGCCAAACAGATATCCCATATTCAACGGTGAGGAAAATATTGCATAAGATATTGACATTATATCCCTATAAACTCACACCTGTTCAACAATTGCTTCCTGCAGATGAACGTACCCGAACTGACTTTTCGTTGAGATTTTTAGCACGTATGGAAGTGGATGATGCATGGCCATGGCAAATTTTATGGAGTGATGAGGCACATTTTTATTTGAATGGTGATATCAATACCCACAACTGCCGTATTTGGGCTGCCCTTTTTTGAATGGTGATATCAAAATCCACAAGTGTGTCTGCCAACTCCTATGCATTCACCGAAACTAACAGTATGGTGCGGCTTTACTGCTTCTTTCATCATCGACCCGTACTTTTTTGAAGAAATCCGTCCCCGTGGACCGGTGACATGTTCCGTCAATTCTGCCAGGTATGCCGATATGCTTGAGAATTTTGTGATACCACGATTGCAGGAAAAGGGTTGTCTGGATTCTACCATTTTTATGCAGGATGGTGCGCCACCGCACATCAGACGTCAAGTGCAGCAGATCTTGCGAGAACGTTTTTCAGACAACAGAATAATTAGTCGTGCATTTCCCATGGTATGGCCACCCAGGTCGCCTGATCTCAACCTTGTGATTTTTGGTTATGGGGATATTTGAAAAGCCTTGTGTATCAGGCACATGTTCCTGACCTCTCAACCTTAAAGGATCAAATAACGTTACATATCAGACTAATTAATGCAGATATGCTGCGAGCTGCCGTAGAAAATGTCGTGTACCGCATGCAGCTATTGGAACAGCACACTGGTGGTCATATTGAAACACATTTGTAATTAAAAATAAAACATTGTTTATTGTTGTTACTAAAGTTGGTTTGTACGGTATTTGTTCATTTGACAATTAGGTATTCATTGTTTTCTTGAAATAAGCGCCCCCTATGGCGACTTTTGGTACTATTTTTTTTTTTTGCAGAAATCGAAACTGCATGTTCCAGTAACTATATACACCAAAATGTACTGTATTTGGCCTAATAGAATTCCCGATAGCGAGTTCTAAACACCTCACGTTATTTCTTGCCCACCCGGTATTTACGTGTGTCTCCATAAAATTCACTAAGATCCTGAGCACCAATTGTCTGTATAAGCCTGCAGCCTGAATCTTAAAGAATACGCCTCATATTAGTTGAAATCTCTTATAATTTGATTGATTGATTGATTGATTGATTGATTTATTGCTACCAAAGATAAGGATAAAGGAAGTTCGGTGCCCCACAGGAATCCCCAGTAAGGCACCGAGAACAAATACAAAAAGACAAATAAAAAAATAAAAACAACAACAAAAAAAACAACATTAAATATATATTAATGAAGTTAATGATAAAATTATATAATTATATAAAAGACAATATTATAAAAAACAATCAAAATTACTCTTAGCATTATGCAGTTGATTAAAACAAGATAAAATTTTGAATAATAAATAAAAATTAAAGCAAGGAATATAAAACAATTCTCGATTTCTAAACCGTGTATTACAATTAAAGTTTAAGTAAGCCAAACAAAAAGGACTATCAATCTTTCCATTAATGATATTAACAACAAATCTAAGACTAAGATCTAAGATTAGTAATATTGGATTGTTTCGTAAGCCATGGCCGAACTTGATAGGGAAAAAAGATACCAGAAACAAGGAAAAGAAAACATTTTATTAAGTCAAATATTTGCCCTCAGAAGATATACATTGTACTCAACGTATTGGCAATGAAATAATGCCACGGTGACAGAAGTCGGCATTACAATGTTCCAAAAAGCTGGTAGCAGCAGTAATGACAGCATCTCCATCAGTGAACTTTTGTCCCGTAAGAAATTGTCCAAATGACGTAACATGTGGAAATTGGTTGGGGCCAAATCTGTTGAATACTCAGGATGAGGGAGAACCTCGTCTCCCAGAGCATTCATTTTTTGCAGGCTTGCAACAGCCACATGTGGACAAGGACCATCTTGGAGGAGTACTAAGCTGCACGATTCACCAGCGACGGATGCTTTGTTCGCAATTTCTGATGGCATTCGTCCAGCTGACGGCAGTACATCGCTGTTTATCATTTCTCCCTGTGGCAGAAATTCAAAATCCACCACTTTTCTGGAGGTCCACTACGCGGAGATGGGAAGTTTGTTTGGAAACAACTCATAAAAGGATGAGGGAGGAAAATGGTTCGCATAAAATTTGCATGTTAAATACTTGATTCACAAAAGAGTGCCTTCGGTTTCTTTTCTTTTACGCTTCTGGAATGTTGCGCTGAATTGTTAGCTAGTAACAAAAATGAAGAAGAAGGTTTTGGATGATGTTTCAGTGTTTCCCCTTTCAGTGTCACGGATAAAATAAATTGCAAAATTAGTGGAAGCGTGTATTATAATAATAAGCATGTATCTACACAGTTATAATTATTCGGAAACAAGGATGACTAAAAATATTTTTCAATACATAATAATAATTATTAACTGGAGATACGTCTCCAAGCATAGGTAATGATTTTTCAATTGGAAAATGGAAGGAAAAATTCTGCGACCCGGATTCGAAATTGGTAGAGGCATCGGCCATGATAGTCGAGGTTCCTGGTTCGAATCCGGGTCGCAGAATTTTTCCTTCCATTTTTCAATCTTTGGCATCGACGGGAGGAATTGCAATGCCAAGTGGAGATGGAGCAAGTTCACCGTCAGCTTTCCAAAGTATACTTTCAGCAGCGCTTTTCTTCATGATAAATTAATAATTTAGCACTTTCCATAAGTGTTCTTTTTTTCACGAACTTCGACATATTTAAGCGTAAAACGATCTATGATGTTAATACCTGCAGATAATTTGACATATGAAGTTTTGAAGCCTGTTGTCAATACAACAAAATAGCATACATATCAAATCGCATGTGATACTTGTTCATCATGGTCTGACAGACCAGCTCGTAAATTTTGTAAACGACCTATTGGGACAACGTATGTGGAACTCCATTGATTGAAAAAAATCCGTGTTATTAACCGGTACAGCCGGAAAAAGTTAATGCAATACTATATGGACCATATGGGTTATGAGTCTAATGGAAATAAGAAATCTTTCATAAGAATTTGGTCTACAAGTCTTGGGTTGCTTCACAATTATTGGCACAAATAATAATCAGCAGTAACAGATGGTTCAAAATAACTATCCTCGGCAGCAATAATACCCTGTACTCAACGTGATTTCTATGCAGAAATGCTGCGGTGGTAGAAAGCTGGCATCAGAGTGGTCTAAAAAATCGCTGTCAGCATGAATCACAGCTACTCAGCAGTGAACCTCATGCTCCCTCCCCCCTGTGAAAATCTGATGGGAAAGCAAATTTGGTTTAACGGAGGACATTGTATCCGAAGGCTTTGATTTTCTGAATGCTTCCAATAAATACGAGGGGCAGTCAAAAAGCTCCCGGAATAACGGTATAGAACTCTAATAGTAGGACATACTGCAACGGGTATCTAATGTCTTGCAAAGTACCACCTTTGCGAGCACCACACACACTTGCTCCATCGAATCTGCCATTATTGGAAGCATCGGTGGAAGACTTCTTGTGGAATCTTCCGGAGCTAGGCCCACATTCGAACTGATGTCCTCCATGGTTGCGAAACGTGTTCTCTTGAGACCCATTTTCAGAGTCGGGAAGAGCCAAAAGTCACTGTATAGGAGCGAGATCCGGAGAGCACGGTGGTATTATTTTTGTTATCGAGGAAATGCTGCAGAACTAGTGATGTGTGGCCCGGTGTGGCCCAGTGCGTTGTCGTGCAGCACCTCCGCAAACTTGCTGCAAGGCCGATAGCGTCTCTGAAGCAGGTTTTCCCAATTTGCACATGACTTTGATATTCTGAAATCTGTTTTCGCGCGAGGCCGCATTGGTGTTTCATTGGATTTGTTCAGATGGCGCTATAACGACAATGACGACCTCATAGTTTCGATTATAAGTTTCGCTAGTTGTTTAAAGTTTAGCAACGATCAAATCGACGAGCGAAAACCATCTTAGAACTTGTCAGTTTGTTTTACTAAGGCATGTCTGGCCAGCGGTGTGCTGCAAAATTTTGTGCCCAACATTATGGTGTAAAGCACCTTTCGTTCTTTAGATTTCAAACGGAGCCTGAGAGGTACGTTTATTTACAGTAAATATCTTATTTATAAACTGTTAACTTCCATAGTGCCTAACAACAATCCAACCTTCATTTTTTATAACAAACGAAAAGACACTGATTGTTAAAATCCAATATATTGTTAAAAGCCAAAAATATATTGTCATCATAATTTTTTATTATAGTAGCTATATCGATTATTTTAAAAAACGCGCCAAAATTTTAAAAAATCAAATTAAATCGTAAATAAGCAATTTTACCTATTATAAATTATGAAATTCATTACATTATGTTTATGATTCTTATTTTTTAATTTTAACAAAGATAGTAAAAATCCAAATAAAAATCTTTTGAAATTGATTAACGAAATTTTTCAAAAATAAATCAATTCGTGTTTTTTTCATTTTATGATATTCATTACATATGCTTAATCATACTGTCGTTAACTTAAAGTTTTTATATTTTTGACATTGTTAGATGCAAAAAAGGGTTAACAGCCTATGGAAAAAGCGACCTGCTTACTGAAACTTTTGAAAGATTCAGTAAAAATTACGTTCTATGTGCAGCACATTTCACAAATGAACAATTTTATAACGCCAGCAAGAGAAGCCGTTTATTAAATCAGCAGTTCCCACCATTTATACAAGAACATGGAAAACATCAACTCATGGTGCACCATCCACTTCACAGCACCATGAACCTTCACTATCCACTTCACAATACCAAGAACAGATCATCAATGCTCCTTCCGCTCTTTGTACATCAGAAGTGTACTATGAATCATCCCAAGATGATCCCAAAGAGTCACTTCAGGAAGAAAAGACTGCAAGTGTCAAAAGAAAATTACTATTTCTCAACACACCACCACCAAAAAAGCAGAAAAAAACAAACAGCAAGAGAACTAGCTGCCACCCCGAAAAAAGCGACTACGAATGAAGCTAAATAAATACAGAGTAACTTTGCAAAGAGCCAGAAAACAATTACATGTAACTGAAATGCAGGCAAAGTGTATGACAGTGTTATAATTATGTATAGTTGATATTCGAGATTTCTATAGCGATTACATTTTCACTGTTCGTACTTCTTCCTGATCGATTGTTTGTCTTTTATAAATTTGTACATGTGAGATTTATTAGCATTTGTATATTTCATTTTTCGCATAGTTCAATTTTATCATCTTTAGAATCTGATAATGGGAATTATAAAATACACATTAGGAATTGTGTGGATATTTTTACAAGATAAATGCACATAAAGCAATATTTATAAAATCTATTTAGCAATTTAAGCTTTAACAGGAATTGAACCTTCACTATCTATTTAGCAATTAAGGCTTTGTACTTTTGTGAAAATTATTTTCAACATAAAATAAAATTGCTTGAAATTTAAAATGTTTTTTTGCCGTTTCTGTTTAAATATAAGGTGTCCAGAAAATAATTTTAAAATTAAAAACATAAGTAAAAAAAATTTGAAACTGAAAAAAAACTTTGTACAACGAAAGTTTTACTCGGCGTGTTCAGTTAAATTTCCCATTTCAATTGTTAAACATGGGAAATTTAACTGGACACGCCCAGATTTTACTATGACGTCAATAATGCCTTGCCCGAAGCCAACGAAAAAGACAGGCCTCGAAGCGGAAAAGTCACCTGACCATCTGGGTCCGAACAACAATCCAACTTTCATTGTTTCCAACAATTGGAAAAACACTCATTCTTTACATCCAAGATGGAGACAATGAAGATTGGATTGTTGTTCGGACCCAGATGATCAGGTGACTTTTCCGCTTCGAGGCCTGTCTTTCTCGTTGGCCTCGTGCCTTGCCTCAATGTTACTACTTGCGTCATTCATGGATGGTCTGAGTGTTTCATTGCAAATATTCAGAGGGCGCCTATTAACAGCATATTACATTTTTTCTATGGGAAAATAATGAAATGGCATGTCTCTCTATTGAAAGTCTCTGCTTTATATCGATTTAGGCACTTGTCGGTTCGTGGGATGAGTTTGAATATTCTCTCCTGGAAAAAATCTTGTCCTTGCGTGTTCAGCCATGTTGTCGCGAAGTGTTTCACCTCCTCGTCTGAAGCGAATCGTCGGTCTCCTAGGTGCTCCTTCGAGTGAGGAAAGAGGCGAAAGTCGTTTGGAGCGAGGTCTGGGCTGTAGGGAGGGGTTCGATGATGTCCAGGCAAAGCTGTTTCAACAGCGTGGTGGACTTCTGGGATGTATGAGGTCGCGCGTTGTCGTTAAGGAGGATGACGCCCTCGGTGAGAAGTCCTGGCCGCGGTTGCATGTTTCGCGCACAGAAATCGAATAACTGAGCGGATTTCTTCGCGAGACCAGCTTTTCAAACGAGTCGCCATTTGTGTTAACCTACAACGAGCGCTGTAGGTGGCGGGTGGCTGAAACTCTGCACAGTTGCCGACCGCATGTATTAGAATTGCCGCACGCTATTAATTTCTCTATAACAAACGAAACTCCAGGAATATCGGCCTTGCAACCTTAGTTTTTGATCACTCCTCGTAGAAAAGATTTGCTATGGGATAATGAGCTAGGAAGGGTTAATAGAAATATAACATTAGCGAAACCATAGATGAAGTCGGGAGCTCATTCAACATCTCTTTTTTACGTGGTATTCTCGTTCCTTTTTTTTGTTTTCTTCTACGTTTTCTTCTCTCCTCTCTTTTATCCCTCAAATAAAGGTAGAAAAGATTGTTAAGCTTTGGTTTATTAATTACATAAACTTGAAATTTATTAGAAATATTAGCCTGATAATACAGTAGAATGCACAGACCTAAAATTAATACATTATAAAGGCCTACTTTTAATAATACATTTATCCTTGAATTATTTTTTTTTGTTAATTTAATATTATTTTATAAAATTAAGAGAAATATGTGAGATCTGTTTTGACATTTTATTTTTGTTCAAAAACAATCAGAATTGGTTTTTAAACATTTCTATGCCAAAACAAACCTAGCAAAAAAAACAAAAAACAAAAGAAGAATAAGGATACCTAAAAATGTAAAAAAATAAAAATAAAAATAAAAATAAAGAAAAAATATAAATATATTTTACAAAACTACGGAAAAATGCCATCTTTCATCTCGATTCTCTTTAAATAGCCACTCATTTAAGAGCCATTATTTCAACATGTAAAGAACACTAACATTATTAAGTGGGTAATTAAACTTTCAAAGCTTCGTATTTTCTTCCTTTGCCATTCAGTTTTCAACCCAGAAGCATTATAATCTACATTCGTAGCGTGGACTCGACAAGTTTGCCAAGTGTCTTTTAGGGAAGCCACTCCTTCCTGGACGTTATTAATCGCCTTTATTAACCACCCACGTGTTGTTGTTGTTTTTTCCCCGTTCGTAAAATCAAGTAGGCGACTTCAGAGCTTCAGAAATTCTTTACGATCTAAGTTGCTCTTCCTCCTTCTGTCCTAGTCAGTAAGTATAACTTCTTTAACTTTCTTTAAATATTGCAGAAAAACACTGATTTAAGACGAATTAAGGATTTAATGTTTTAACGGGTTAATTTAAATATCACTTATAAAAACACTTTACGACGACCATTTCGTGAATCTGTATAGCAATATTTTTTAAACACTTTTAGACTCATTTAATTCGAATCACTTCAATTTAAAGCGTTTTACTTGATCTTTGATTCATAGTTAAAATTTCTATTTAGTTTTAAACAATTTATTTAATTATAAAGCTGTAAAGTAAAAAATACAACAAAAAGGGGGGGTGAATGTAAAATATTTTTTGACATTCGTTTGCCACGTAATAACTCTAAAAATTTTATATTAAAATGCAAGAATTTTATGGTAAGAGGCTAATGCTGTTATTTTATGAATTCGGATTGAGCTTTAACACCCTGATGTGATTTAAAAGAATTGGATGAACCGTGGGGTAGTTAGTAAGCATAGTTAGCCGATGCTAAGAGTCCTTGCCTTAAAGAAAGCTAAACCTAAGCAATCCTACGGACTAGAATAAAATATGAGATATTTTTAAATTATGTAAGAAAAATATTAATATTTTTTCTTGTTTGTTAATATTTTGATGTTATTAGAGTCTTTTTAAATTTATTATATTTGAATCCAACGGTTTTATTATTATATTTATTTATAAGTTATTTTAATAAAAAGAGGCCCAAAATGATTCTTATCTAAGGGGTCAGAAAAGTGTAATTACGCCACAGCTTACAATAATAAATTTAAAATTTTGAAGTTTGCGTTAATCCCCTAATGTTTATAGGGGAGCTTCTTTCATACAGTTCTAATGTAAAATATAAAAATCTTCATAAGAATTTTTAGAATTTATAAATACGGTAAACTGATTTTTACAGGTTTAATTATTCGTGAAAAAATGAAAACATCTTTTGGAATAATCTTTCTGGTGGTCGTGACGGTGAATGTTGCATCAGCGGCGATGAAGTGCGTCCAGTGTAATTCAGAGGAAGGGCAATCGTCCGAGTGTATTTCGTCGTTTCCGGAGTCGACGGAATGCTCCGGAATTGATCTCGTCAGCAGGGGATGTGCGAAGGTGGAAAAGCACAAGGACGACAAACTCATTTCCGTAAAGCGTTCTTGCACCCTCTTCCCCGAAGCGTCCGGCTGCGAGGACGACAAAGGTGTCAAGGTCTGCACCTACACTTGTACGACTGACGGCTGCAACGCCGCCCAGGGTCTACTGCGAGGAGCCCCCGTCTTCTTCGTTGTCCTCACCTCGCTTCTTGTGTTTTTTTCTGGTTACTGTTGTAATTAGGATCCGTGGTTTCGTTATTTTTGGTTAATGGTGTAAAGATTTTATAAAAAAGAGGTTAAAAAGATGGTCAAAGCTTAAAAATTTCTGTTTTTGCTTTCAATGCAAATGGTCCATATATTTTGCTACATTTTAAGATGTTTAATATTATTATTTTATTTTTTTAATATTTTTCCATTTCAATTGAAGTACAGAAAATTCATTTTTTGTGTAAAATTGATTTTATTTATAAATCATAATAATTATAATAGTTTTTTAGGAATTAACTAAGTATTGTGATGTACAACATTTGGTAACTCCCGGATAGATAGGTAAAATGCATTCAATACACCATAAGGTTAAAGAAAATTCATAAAGCTCATCTAAAGAGAGCATTACAACTACTATTACAAATATTTGCTTATAAAATATAAGTATGTGGTTATGTGTTAAGAAAATGCGATTGGAGTATCGAAACAAATTTGCAATACATTCTACATGTGCATGCTTAAAATTAATCTTTATAACAATTTTTAAAATGCCGAAACTAAATTCTTTGTTAATTAGAAATCAATTTAAAATGCTCATGTACAAATAGATATTAAATCCACTTTTTATAACGCCAATTTTTAACGCCAATTCAAAAATATAAATGATATCTCGCATCTTCACTAGAGTTTTCTTTTGTTCTATAAATTTAGTGTGAAATTTAGATAAAATTTTATATATAATATTTAAGCGGAGACCAAATAACGTATCCAGCAAACCAACCATTTTCAGTTATGAAACCATGTTGGTATTTCTGCATTAAACAAAAGACCTTGGAGACACGATCTACTTCTAAAAGCTCCATGAAAACCTTTTAAGGAAATGCTAAAAGAACACATTCATTCATCCCACACAGTGAACCTGTCAAGAAAAAAAAATCTATATTTATGTCATTCCTCTGAGTAGGTTTTGTTAAATTGTTATTCTTTAAATATTTGTTTATGTATGTAGGACGTGGATCACACGTGAAAGAATTACTTTCTGAATGTAAACTTGGTTATTTTTTTCTGTATGAATTATTACAACATAAAATGCGTTCACAAATAGTTGAACATTTTTTACAACATGTAATTTGTAAATTCATTTAATTTTTAGATTCCATGAACAGAAATTAAGAAAAAAAATTAAATACAGATTTATATAAAGTAAAAATGATCCAAAATATAAATAAATAATTACTCGCATTAAATAATTTAATATCAATTTTCACAAAACTAACATGATTTGTACGAATTCGATTTAGTATTGCTAGTAATTATTTTGCTCTAGTTTTATTTTTATTCGTTGATTTACGTATTATACTGATAGAAACGACTCTGTTGTCGCGAAAGAACTCTCTATAAACTATGTTAAGTCGTAGCACTAAATTAGCTTCATATCGGATATCATTGGCATGTTAGAGTTCATTAAAAAAATGCTGGAATCCGATTTCTTAATCTTACAATAGTTTGTTTTATTTAAGGAGCATAAAGAATTTACAGGAGTGGGTGGGACGTATATAATATCCATATTGAGTGAAAATATGTCTGTATGATACATGGTCTATCTATTGAGTCCTAATAACACATCTAAGTGATTATGGATGTTTTAGTTGCTGCATTTTTAAACATAATTTTCAAATCATACGACTAAACAGAGGTTTTTCAAAATATACTCTTGAACGAAAGAAACTAGTTTGTTTATTTAATTGCGTGCGAAAAGAGTTAAGATTAATATCCAAATGAAAGTGTGCTTGCCTAAAAATTGTTAAATGTTTTCTCTGTATTAATACAGAAACATTTGTGTAGAACATATAGAACAACACAAGATACTAACTTTTATGTTATGTTTTTAAAGAAATTGGTCATAATGTGAATGTTTTTTGTAACTGAAGCTTCATTCTGGAGCAATAGATTGATATTTCGTGTATTGAAATATTTGGTTACAACAACACTTCTATTATTAGTAAATGAAATTCGAGAAAAATGCTATTCTTAATATAGCCCTATATTTCTACTGAAGACTAGATGTAATTCAATAAGCTACAATAAAACTGAAAAAATATCTCCTATTCCTAAAAAAGATAATTCTCGTCGATTTTGGTGATTTTTATAAGAACAAACTCATATATTCTGTAGAATGTAATTTTCATTTCGGATCTGCATATATTTAGATGTACAAACATCTACAGCTACATCAATAGACAGATATTCTTCTAAATAGTGAATTAAAGTAGGGTTTCTTCAAGTACTAAATTCAAAATATAGATTTTAATTTTTTATTAGAATGTTTGATTCTCTCCTGATGATGGGCATAATATAAAAGGAAAAATTTCACATTTGCAATAAGTATTCTAATTTGCATTGGATTATTCTTAGCAATCTAGAAACGTATATATTCAAAGTATTTATAGAAATTCCTAAAATTTCTGTATGTCATCGTTAATAACGAGTGTCATTCATTCCGATTACGTGACCTATTAACGCTATTGAAACAAAACACGACCATACCTAATCCCTCCCAATTTCTCATTTAAGACATAAAAAAAAACTGCGCTTACAAACAATTGAGCATCTCATTACATAAGTTAAAATAATCAAGGACGGCATTGTTTAGATTAGTCCCTTCATTAAATGCACATCGTCCTTATTATTATTTATATTTAGACAAAGATTTAAAAAAAAATGTAATTTTTTTTTCCGAAAGCATGGTTTTCATTAGCGTTATATTAATACTGGAATAATGCCAACGTAATTTTAAAAAGCAGGGCAGAACAATAAAGATGATCATACAATTAAGAGAATGATCCGCTCTGCTTATTTTCAGATAAACTAATTAAGAAAAAGAAGCTCAAAAACGATAGAGATGAAATCGCTTAGGAACACTTTATCCATGTCTTTAAAGTAAAAAAATAAACATCTTATTATGTCATTTGGTCCCCTAGCATTAATTTCCATGAATCATGAATATTGCAAAGAATTCAAAGATAAATACAGTGACGCCTGTCTATAACGATCACTCTGGGACCAAGCAAAAATGATCAAGCTCAGGTGATCGTTAAAGATACAGGTGCAATCAAAAAGGTACAAATCAACTAAATACTTAAAAACAAATATATAATTTGTTTAAATTAATAAATTTGTTTGCTCTTTCGTGCCTTCCTAGCGAAAACTAAAGGTTTTCGAGGACATCCAGTAACTTTACAGCAACTTTTGTTTCCCCTTTATCTGAGATCTGATGAACCCGGAATCTTATTAAGGGTATCGCATCGACCAGCGGATATGGATCGACATGCTGAACTTGTGGTTCCTGGTCTGTCTATTCAGCGACATTTTTCAGTTGAGAAGCACTGCAATTCTAGTCATTTACGTCTTCACGAGCACAAAAACCGTGAATACGCTGAATGATTGATTAAAGAGAAATCCGTAATAATATAATTCGGGATTAATGATTGGACCTTTATTTTAATTCATAATCTCACGAATAGATTTGCTTCACGCAGTGGAAGTTTATGGTCAGAAGCTCCGGACAGACACATACATTTTTGAATATATTTTTACGAAAAATTAAAGAAAGAAAAATGTATTTGGAAGATACCCGCTAAGACACGGATGCTGAGAATATTAAAAGCAAATTAATAAAATCACTGAACTGCTAAATTTGGGCTTGAGAAGATACTTATTACAGCTCTAAAAGTTACATTAGAAACCAGTAAAGTACGCGTATTAATATTCTCGAAATAAATGACCAAAGTCAGGTTGCTGCTATATTAATTAATTCGAAAAGCACAGAATAAGATCAACATGGATTTTCCTATCTGCTTGGATGACTAAATACCGCGCACAATTTTAGAAGGTGACGCGGCACAATGCGTTTCAAGCTAGTCCTTAATCGAGCCCAAGCTGTAAATAGATACAAAAGACAAGGTATTAGCAATAGCTGAGTTAATAACTACAAACCTATGCCCTATTGTCTTATTCTTAATGAAGTAACAATAATGGAGGCGAACGAGAGAGAGAGAGAGAGTGAGAGTAAAGTAAAATCTGTGGTCTACCTTCGACATGAGATAATTGTGCCGAGGTTCTCTAAAATAAAGGCTCTATAGCTCCAGGGCATGACCAGCACACGGATCATTCGTTTCCTCGTCGAATGGATATACTGGGGTCAGCAACTGGCGGCAGTCTTTCGGTAGCAATTCTCCTATGTACACCATAAACAAAATTGTCACGAAGCCAGCAGAATTTCGCACAGATTCGTTCGGGGAAAACGGCAATCCTCCACCTTGATTTTTGAAGATCTCTCTTCACCATGGAAGATCAGGATGTCGTCCGATATCACGCTGGGAACAATTGCTGCGTTCTCATCTTGGCTTAGTTTGGCATCCGACACTATACCGAGGGTCCGTTCAACTTCTGCAACAGTCAATACATTAAAGTTTTGCACCAAAACACAATACAGTGGGCAAATTTCTCCTATTCTTGTCTAATTTCACCTTAGGCTTTAAACTATTCGAATCTGCACAATCAACATTGTGCCATATTTCTAGAGCATTTCTGTTCCATCCACGCTTCATGGATAGCACACTTTACATCTAAAAAGATGTGTTATCTTCAGAAAACAATACCTAACTGTTAAAGTTTAATTCATATGTCCTTTTCTTGGAGGTTCGGGCAGGTAATGGTGGAGATATAACGCTTTTTTATCACTTTTGTATCGTTTTTCCTGTTTAATTTACCCGTTTAAAAATTTTTGAAAAGAAGGAAGAATAGAAATGGGGCGGTAAATGGCGAAATTAGTTATATCACCTTTTTTATACAAAGGTATAATTTTAGCTGTTCGAAGGCAAGAAGGAAAGGTTTCTTGAAGAAGCGAAGAAGTTACAAAGCATAGAAAGAGGGACCGCGAGTCCAGTAGAGGCTGAAATAACAATTTCAGGACAGATGCCAAGAGGATCAGGATGTCGGGAAGACTTCAGATGACGAATTAAGGGTAGAACCTCGTCTGAAGAAGATGGAGTAATAAAGAAGATAAAAGGTTGTACAGGTATAGACAAAGGATAATGCAATGGTTGAGAGGAGTTAACAGGTCCTGGGTTAATAAAGTTTCTAAGAAGGATCTAAGGAGCAGGGAGCCGATAATTGAGGGGGTCTGAAAATGGAGTTAACTAAATTGGAGGTACCACGAATAAGGTTATTAATGGATTTCCATTTTAACTTATTATTGCCCACATTGTTAAATACACGAGCGAAATATGAAGATTTATTTTCTCTAATTACCGAACGGATATAAAGGAAGGGCATGTTTTCCTCAGGAGAAAGCACAGCGGTCCAGTTTGTGATTTTTAAAAAAGAATTGAAAAACATCAATCCGTTAGTAGTAATAAGCTGTATTTTGGAAGAAGGTTAAGAGGGTTGTGAGACCATGGAAAAGGACTGAAGTGAAAAGTTTGGAAAGTGATCAAAAATGGCGCAATCAATTGAGCCACTGATCTTATTGTCAGTAGGAGAAGAAAAGCATTTGGTCTAAAGGAGAATAAGAATTATGAAAGCTGGAATAATGGGTAAAGGAAGCAATAAGAGGAACTAAACCAGATCTAGCCATTAAGGACGGAAATAACACTAGCATTAACACGGAATTAATGAAATTTGAAGTGCCAGAAAAAGTGGTACACTAATTGGTTAGTCCCCCAGGAGAACGTAGAATTGCATAAATTCGACCGAGCATTAACTCCACGAGCCTGCGAAAATAAAATGTAGGCAAGGAATACCGTATTCCGGTATAGGAGTCTACAATTCTTTTGTATCTAAGGCAGCGAATCTCTGTGTTTCACAGCGCACTGCATTGCATCATAGATGTGTTCGATAACATTGCAATCGGGTGACTCAGTTGGCCATGACAATACACCAAACTCAGATGAGTTTTTGTCTAACCAAACTTTAATGACAGTAGATCTGTGTGGCGGCATTGTCCTGTTGGAAAATGCCAAATGGACACAGGACATTAATGTAGTCACCCGTCAGAAAGGATGCCCAGATAATGTTCTTTGGCAGAGAGCTTTTTTCTAGATGTACCAAACGCTGAACAAACTCCCAAGACATTACGAAATCACCAGCCTGTACAGTCCCTTGTTGACACGAGGGTCCATGGTTTTATGAGATTTTCTAGCCTGAAACAGTTAAAAACACTATTAAGTCAGGCTAGGCCACCCTTTTCCAGTCATCAAGTGTCCAGTAGTGCCTCCGAATCCAGGTGGGTTTATAGCTCAGTCCCAAGGACACTTGGTTTAGAGGTCGGCTCCTAAAGCTCAAATCATGAAGAGAAAGTTGGACACTCCTCATACTGATCTTTCTTACTTGAGATTGCATTCACGCCTATCTCGCGAAACGATTCTTGCCAACTGTCGTTTGAGACGTTCATCCAATGGTGCTTTTCATAATTTCGGCAATTATAAATCTTTGTAGTTATTGAATACCCATGAAATGGTTGCCCGCGAAAACCCAAAATTCGCTTCTATCTCTAAAATCCCGCTATAATCTAGTTCATGAACCGAAGATTCGACCAACTTATCGGGTTCAAAGACGTTTATTTTGTGAAAACCTGAGATACGCATGGCGGTAACAGATTTAGGAGTTTCCACTGATATGTATTTTTATATACACTCTGGTGGATGCGTGCTATGCCTTCTGCATGTGATGGTGTGTATCAGTTTTTGGCACTGCGGTCTATTTGATTATTAATATTTACGTATTTTAATAAGATTTCTTTGTAAGTTACGGTAGTAGATTCAATACAATGACGTATATTAAAGACTAGAAGAGGTACCCGGCGTTGCCCGGGATAATTACACTTGCACAAACTTTTCCTTTCATTGTTAGTCATGAGATATTGATTGTTGGTTCATGCAGAGCGTTTGTGAATTGCGTGTTGATACCATTGTTGATACCTATTGTTGTACAAACTTTGCCTTGCATTGTTGGTCATGAGATATTTCTTATTAATATGCCTTGCCATAACTGTAGATTTGTATAAAAAACGTACAGACAGACCCACAAACATCCTTCTTTATATATATAGATAGACTAGCAAAGGTACCCGGCGTTGCCCGGGATAATTACACTTGGATGTAAACAGAACAATCTCAAAAATTTAAATTAAATTTTGCAATATCTTAAAAATAAACACATGAAAATGCTTAGAATTAATACAGGAAAAATTCTTAATGAAAATTCGACAAAAATCTTTTTAAAGGCTCACAATGGCTGGACCTCTCCAAGGATGCCACTGCTAACTCTCCATTATCTCCAGTTACTGATCATTTTCAAAGATTTTCAAGAAATTGTTAAGTACTAAGAACTCTCTTTTCTAAGAAAAGCCTGAATAACAGGAATTCTATGCATTGTTACAAATTGAAACTTATCCATATTACATCATCATTTTATGTTCATTGTTATAATTCTTGGAAAGATTGCTTTAACATTACATCATCATTCTGTGCTCATTGTTATTGGTTGATACCATTGTTGATGCGAACACAATGGGCCTATTGTTGCACAAACTTTGCCTTGCATTGTTGGTCATGAGATATATATTGTTGGTTCATGCAGTGTGTTTGTGAATTGCGTGCTGATACCATTGTTGATACCTATTGTTGTACAAACTTTGCCTTGCATTGTTGGTCATGAGATATTTCTCATTAATATGCCTTGCCATAACCATGAATATCGATTTTTTATCGATATTTATTATTTTTCCGAAATCTGAGGTAGACAGTGACCTTCCTCATGCTTTGAAGGTCATGTATGCGAAATTTTATCAAGATCGGAATAAAACTGTAGATTTGTATAAAAAACATACAAACAGACCCACCCACCCACACACACACAAACATCCTTCTTTATATTTATAGAAGACTAGAAGAGGTACCCGGCGTTGCCCGGGATAAGAACACTTGCACAATCTTTTCCTTTCATTGTTAGTCATGAGATATATATTGTTGGTTCATGCAGTGTGTTTGTGAATTGCGTGCTGGTACCATTGTTGATACCTATTGTTGTACAAACTTTGCCTTGCATTGTTGGTCATGAGATATTTCTCATTAATATGCCTTGCCATAACCATGAATATCGATTTTTTATCGATATTTATTATTTTTCCGAAATCTGAGGTAGACAGTGACCTTCCTCATGCTTTGAAGGTCATGTATGCGAAATTTCATCAAGATCGGAATAAAACTGTAGATTTGTATAAAAAACAGACCCACAGACAGACCCACAGACAGACCCACAAACATCCTTCTTTATATAGATAGAAGATAGATAGACTCCGAATCCTATTGTTGTAACTTGAAGCAAATTGGGAAGCTCTATGCCCAGAAATGTCATGGCTGAAAGTGAGTGAAGATGATGCAAAACACATGGCTAAACACGAGAGTAGCTGATTAATAATTCTTTCACACGCCGATCACGGAGTGATAAGTTTATCTTTTCGTTTACTTTGTATTTGAAGTATTTTATTATATTTAATAAACAATTTTTCGATCATGGTTTCAATTTCAATTTCGTTTCGATTGTCTTTCAGTAACGTATTTTCATTTTAGTTACGTATTTTGATTTATTTTTGTGGAAAATGATTCCTGATCCTTTTTCGTGTCTGTTTGTACAGTCGTACGCAGAACAACTTTGAATAATGGTTTTGAATTAAGAATTCCTCGGGGCCCAAAATCTTCAAAAACAAAGCAGCCAGACAGCTAATTACTCCACGGCTCACTCTTGCCCAGAACTATCATGGCTCAATTTGCTTCACTTTTTGCCGCTGTTAACAATAGGATTCGGAGTCTATCTTTAATATACGTCATTGGATTCAATATAAACATTATTTAAAAAGAAGGTCTCTTTAATTTTTGTCTAGATAGGAAAGATACACCTCTTTATTCGGAAATATTTAGAATTTTACAAAACGAGAAAGTTTTATTTTTTTAACTCATATTTTTAAAGGTTTCCAGTTGATAAACAAGAATCAAAATCATTATTTAATGACTGTTTTTAAACGTTAATGACATCCCTATAGTAAAATTACATTTATATTACAAATATTTCGTATTTCTTAAGTAAAGAAAAGTAAAAAAAATACATGTTACATTGAAGAAATAAAAAATAACACCGAACATAGAACGATTAACCACATATAGCTTTCGCTCTTCTTTGATTTATTCATGGTATTACATCCATCGGAGGAACAATAATAGACGCATTCTGTCCAACCTTTTACATCTCTGCAACCCTCGTTTTCATCTTCTGTAGCACATGCTCGCAATATCATTTCCATATCTTCTCCTTTAGCGGTCTTCACCATGCAATGCTTTCCCGTGGACGGGCATTCTGTTGGAGCTGGAAGGGGATCCGTACAAACACCACCTGAGTTGGGTATCTCAACTCGACTTACGTTTTGTTTCTCAGCACCATCTATGTTAGGCTTCTCAATACCACCTATGTTGGGGATTGCAATGTTAATTCCTCCTGTACCGGGAATGTGTAAGGAGGCACTGGCTCCTCCACATTGCACGCATTTGAGCGCTGTGGACGGCAAAATCAAATGAGACAAGACCACCAGCACAACCAGTGAAAAACTCATCATATTATTGAAATTAAGAACTGGAAAAAGAAAAAAAAAAGAATTTTTAAACAATTCGTCTTAATTCATTTTCATAAAAATTATATATGTGAAAGTGTATCTTTTATCAAACAGATCGATAATAGTTGCCAATACAACGTCAATTACAATAAGAAATATAGTCTTTCAAATAAATAAAGAAAAGTAGAAAAATTACTATTCCCAAAAGAATGTTCATTGAAATATTGAATGCAGATAAAACACTACTAGAATGAATTCAATATCAGCAGCTGGGATAGTCGCCCACATTCAATACTGACAATCCCTTCTTCCAACCATGACCATCTGTGGCGGTCTGTCTATAAGAAGAGACCAACACAAACATCCATGTCCTCAGCGGGATTCGAACCCACGGCTCGCTGGTCTCGAAAGCGACAAAACTTTCATGTTTCAATGAAGATGGGACCTACTGAGAATTCCTTCAATAGGATGGTCCTCCACCCCATTATGGTATTATTTTTGTGGAGTGTCTGGACTTGCAATTTCCCAATCGTTGGATTGGCCGAAGTGGGTCAGTGGAATGGCCCAATAGTTCCACGGAATTGACCCCAATGGAGTCATTTGAAGGCTCTGGTGTATGCAGAGAAGATATTGATCATTGAACATCTGAAATAGCGAATCACACAGGCTTTTAGAGCGTTAACCCCATTGTGCTCCTGAACGCTCAATGTGAATAGAGCTTCAGGTTGAATTTGTTATTTTGAAAACCAGCAGTTATGGCGAATGTGGATATTATGGCTGATCAAAAAACTACATTTATTCAAGAATAATTATAACTGAATCTATAGCGCCACTTTTTTCTGTATCAGCGACGTTGGGAACTATATTATTTTTTCGCGGAATCCTCTTCCCATGTCGTCATTAAAACAAAATAAGGATTGTGGCTGTGAGATCGAGCTACAAATGGCCCTGAGTACTCTCCTAGATAGAAAGCCTCCGCACTGATACGTCATACATTGTTGAATAATTTAGAACTTATTATTGGTAGAAATATAATTAACAAAAACTTCTTATTATGATGTAACAATGTATGACGTTTCAGTGCGCAAGACTTCTTTCTATGAGGTGTTGTTACAAACACCTGTGCGAATAAGAGTTGTTTAATCTCAGTAAGGTACAATTAACACACGAAAACGAAAGAGATGCCACGTGTGCCCCAGTACAAAGAATAATAAAATCTCAACCTTATGTTTCAAACGTCGACACCATAAATGTGCATTATACTATAAAGAAACCGAATAATTAATTTTCTAAAGTTAAAAATTAAGAAAACTTTTTTTTCTTAATGTAATGAACAAAACAAAATCTTGCCTCTCGATATAAAAATTCAATTATGTCTAAAAAATTATAATGCTTATTTTGTTTTTCTCATAAATAAAACACACAAATCTGTTATTAATATTTTCCCACTTTTACTACCTCTTTTTTTTAAATCAGGTCTTATTGACCCGACCGGAGTAATTAGGTAACAAATGGAGCATGAATACTTTACGGCTTATAAAATAGAATCATAATTTTTAACCAAAACCCCCACAAAGAGAAAACATTTAATCTGCAAGGAATCCACAATAATCTTTAAGCTCAAAATTTTGCATTCTCCATGACGAGTCTTTCGCTACGCAATGAAATCAGACGGGCTTCCCCATTTGTTACTTCAAATAAATGTCCGATAATATATCTTACCAAACGATAAACTACGCATTTTTTATTAAAAACTATTTTTTTTTTTGTTTTCTCTTTATTTTCTAAGTTTCCTTTGCCATTTTCTGAATATGATAGATAAAAGATGGATATTTTCTTTCGTTGCTGCTATTGTCTCAGAACGTTTTGTGGGTATATAAAAAGGACTGAAGCATATGCAGATAAACGAAATCAAGTGCGGAAGGGTGGTCATCGCAATTGATGGAACGGAAATTATCAAAATCGTAATTCTCATTAAAATTTAGATGTTAAAACATTTGAATCGCTTATTACAGAATCCCCGTAAGTGCAGAATTTCTAATGCTGAGATATTTTAAAAAAAAATTCTAATTTACCTAAATGCACATAGCTTTTACCCTGCCACCTCCATTTCCAGCAGTGCTTCCTTCTTTACCCTCAAGATTAACCAGAACCTGGCCTGCACTTCTCACAACCTTATATATGTGTTACATTGCAAAGTATGCCAGAAGCAGTATGTCGGAGAAACGGGTAATACCATAAGTACCAGATTCGCCAGATATAAGTTCGACATTCTTAGCAATGCTGACACCCCTGTCGCAAAACACTTTAATTCCCCTAGCCACTGTTTATAAGATGTCAGCCTTTATATTCTTCGTAATAACTTCCATAACAAAAAAGAAAGAAAGCAATTCGAGTCTTTTCTTATTTGGAAATTTAATTACCTAACCCCTAATGGCATTAACCTTAGCAAATGCACCATTCCTTCATTACCCTTCCCTTATTCCTCTCCAACTTCAGCTATTCCCTAATTTGTCGCAGACTTTTTTGGACCCTTTTCTTTCTCTTTCTCTTTCTCTTTCGCTTATATCAGTTATTTCCTCTTTTTTAATGTTTTTTTTTTCATAATTTTCTTCTATGTTCATTTCATTTTATTTCCTCTTTTTAATGTTCTTTCATAATTTTCTTCGTCTATGTTCATTTTATATCCGTCCCTGTACTCTTTGGTTTCAGTCGGATCTGGGTGTGGTAGCCCCTTTGGGCAGTGACCTTTAACGGAGAGCTCTTATATGCAGAACTCTTATATCCGGTTCTCTATCACTCCTAACCTTATTTATAGCTTCTGTCATTTTTAATTCTGTATGTGTTATCCTATTGCATTTTCCTCACCGCCTAATATTTGTCCTTTCTTGTTCTATCCCAGAACGTCTTATCGGCCTCGGTGGCTAAGTGGTTGCATGATCGCCTCTGATGCCCGAGGACGCGGGTTCGACCCCGGCCGAGGACGATGAGGATTTTTTCAGGGGGGAAATCCTGAGACCCTGGGGAAGTAAAGCCGTTGGTCCGTGTATTCGTTTGCCGGCTGCACGTTAAAAAACCCTTGCGAGGCAAAATTTGCGTCTCCTATAACGCCGTCCTGAAATGGCCAAGGCAGTTGAAAAGGACGTTAATACCAAACAAACCAAACCAAGCCAAACCAACCCAGCACGTTTTCGAATTCATTTCCGGGCCTCCCATTTGTTCTCTCTAGTATTTCAGCCAATACCGTCTTACTACTCCCTATGCTAACTGCATGCAGGGTCGAGTCACATTATTATGACCACTTCCTACGTTTGTCTTCGGGGTTGCCCAGCCGAGGAACTATGTCACGTCTTGGGAATTTGTTAGGTGACTATATAAGGTAGGTTTCCACTAAGTAAAAAACATATCACTCATTGCTGCAATGGGTAAGAAACGGGATTTATCAGATCTGGAAAAGGAATGATAATCGGCTTTCGGCCAAGGGTGGCAGTATTTCGGAAACCGCGCAGTTTGTGAACTGTTCTCGTGCTGCTGTAGTTAAAGTGTACCGTGACTGGGAAAATGGGTCCGTTCAGAATAAACGGTATGGGAACTGTGGAGCACCACATGTCATTGATCAGAGAGTGAAAGTCGGCTGCGAAGGTGTTTGAAGGCCAACCGAAGAGCTACAGTGGACCAACTTACCGCTCAAACCAACGAGCGTGCTACCAGACATGTCTCTAAAATCACAGTACAGAGGACCCTGTTACGTATGGGCCTCCGCAGCAGACGGGTGGTCGTCGCATCCATGCTGACGAAGGTTCATCGCCAAAGACGGCTTCAATTTGCAAAACAGTACAGAAACTGGACCACTTCTGACTGGAAAAAGGTTGCCTTCTCCGTTGAATCACGATGTCTGCTCCACAGAAGTGACGGCCGTTGGCGGGTGAGGCGAGAAAACTCCGAGAACAAGCATCCTGCAACCACTGTTGGACGAATCCAGGCTAGTGGCGGCAGCGACTTTGTGTGGGGAGTGTTCTCGTGGCATTGTCTGGGCCCACTGATACCTACTGAAGACACTCTCAACCGATTCGGTTATTTATCCATCATTGCTGATCAATACACCCATATATGGCGACTGTCTACCCAGAGGGAGATGGCACGTTCCAGCAAGAAAATGCGATATGTCATACGGATGCAATTGTTCGGGGGTGGTTTGAGGAACACGACCAAGAATTCCAAGTACTACCTTATCCCCCTAATTCCCCAGATCTCAACCCGATCGAGAACCTTTGGGATCACCTTGGTCGTCATGGGCGTGCCATGGAACAACCATCGCATACCCTTCAGCAGCTATCGGACGCTTTACAGTCTGCATGGCAGCAGCTACCAGTAGAAACTTACCAGAATCTTATTGACTCACTCCACGCCGTCCAGCTGCTGTCCGTGCCGCTAAAGGCGGTTATTCGGGATATTAGCTGGTGGTCATAATAATGTGACCCGACTCTGTATAAAGTCCTCCGTATATACTCCTTTCATAACTTCAGGATAATTCTCTAATATTCTCTTTGCTTTTAAAGAATTATTTTTTTTTGCTTTGATAAAGGATGGTCTCTATCCGAAACGCCAGCTTTTTATTTTGATTTTATTTATTTTTTTTATTTATTAATTTTTATTTATTTATTTTTTAATTTTTTAATTAATAACTATTATTTATTACATTCCAGGGATTTTGTGTCTCGTCCTTCTCTCATATACAGGGTGAATACAAAAGTCTGAACCCCCCTTTTATTTTTTGAACCGAAGCAGATATTTCAATTTTGATGAATCCAATGAATAGGAAGTTGTGGGTGGCCTATCCCATAGTGCACTTTTCATCATCCCAAATATGCAAATTAGGACACATTCAAAATTTATCTCAAAAACCGTAAGAGATAGAGAAAAAAACCCAATTGCAAACTTGTTCAGCATAAAAAAACAAACAAAACAAAAAAAAGTCATCCATATCGGACCAAACAATCACCCACAATCACGTGGTGAACTGTTTGTAGCTTACAAACAGTCACACTGCACAAACAAGTTACTTCAAACAGTTTAAAAAAAGTTAATCAACAAAATACTCGATATGACGACCGTGGGAATCATAACACAATTGGGCACGGAACCTAACTGACGCCAAAACATCGGCAAGCATGGCTGGTGCCCTCCTCGGCACACTTCCTGGATTCGTTGAACCCGATCCTCCAGTGAGGCGGGCTGCGTAGCATAAACCTTATCCTTCAGGTATCCCCACAAGAAAAATTCATATGGTGTAAAATCAGGGGAGCGGGGTGGCCAACGAACTGGTCCTCCTCGGCCAATCCATTGTTGTCCAAACATCTCACTTAGAAGCTCGCGCACGACCAACCACGTGCTGAAACCACGTGCGCTGATACGAGGCCAATGGCAAATTGTCAATTAAGTCTGTGACTACCACGTTGAGAATTTCAGCCCGGTAGCGTTATGCAGTCAGTGTTCCATCGTAAAAATACGGTCCAACCACAGTGTCATTGTACAATCCACACCACACATTGATTCTCCAGTTCACTTGATGAGTTGCTTCTCGCAGACATCGTGGGTTTTCATCTACCCAATGATGATGGTTGTGCCTGTTGATAACTCCATCCCTGGTGAACTGGGCTTCATCTGTCCACAACATGTTATGAATGAAGTTTGGATTGTCATCCAGGCAGGTAACTAACCAGTTGCAGAAGGCGACCCTAGCAACATAATCCAATGGCAGTAACTCCTGGTGAAAATGAATATGGTATGGGTGAAAATGATGTGCGTGTAGAATGTTGAGGACAGTTCTCTGATGGCACACAACATCTGCAGCAATTGCTCTGCTGCTTGTGTGGAGCTTTGCAGCAACTGCAGCCAGAACTAGTGTTGTTGTATCCTCGTCGCCTGGTGCCCTTGGTCGTCCTCATTCTGCATTAACATTCCCTGTAGCCTCGAATCTTTGAATAATGTGACGCATTGTTTGACGAGATGGATGGCGTTCTTTAGGGTATCTGTCTCGATACAACCTAACTGCAGCATGTAGGTTTCTCCTTGTCATTTGATATATTACAACCATGAACCATAATGGTTCACCTAAACCAGGTTTCTAGAATTCAATTTGGAGTATCATTAATTTTACGTTTTATTCATTCATGACACATCATTCCAAGACGTTTGATATATTACATGCCATATTTTAGCAATGAAAGTTCCAATGAACTATAATGGTTCCACTAAAACATAATGCTTCCACTAAACCAGGTTCCTTGAAACCAATTTGGACTATCATTATTTTACGTTATATTCATTGATGACACTTACATTCCAAATCGATTAATATATACTAAACCAGGTTTCTTGAAACCAATTTGGACTATCATTAATTTTACGTTATATTCATTCATGACACCTCATTCCAAATCGTTTGATACATTACATGCCATATCTTATCATTGAAAATATTTTAAGGTGTCATAAGGGTACCATTAGAGCACATGCGATTGTTTTGATTTTCACTATCTTCAAAATATTTCATTCCCGGAGCCAATTTAATAAACCATTAAGGAATGACATAACCAAGTACCGAAAGGTTAAACTAAACCATTCACGGAACTATATTTTTAAACAGCCCTATGTTAACTTTGTAAGTTTCTAATGGGCCATTAAGATACCATTACACCAGGTACCTTTGAACCAATTTAGACTATCATTAATTTTACGTTACATTCATTCATGACACATCATTCCAAGTTGTTTGATATATCACATGCCATATTTTAGCATTGAAAGTTCAAATTAACCATAATGTTTCCACTAAAGCAGAATGGTTCCACTAAACCAGGTTCCTTGAAACCAGTTTGGACTATCATTAATTTACGTCATATTCATTTATGACACATCATTCCAAGTCGTTTGATACATTATATGCCGTATTTTAGCATTGAAAGTTCCAATGAACCATCATGGTTCCACTAAACCAGGTTCCTTGAAATCAATTTGGACTATCATTAATTTTACGTTATTTTCATTCATGACACCTCCTTCCAAGTCGTTTCATATATTACATGACATTTTTTAGCATTGAAAAATCCAATTAACCATAATGGTTCGACTAAACCAGAATGGTTCGACTAAACCAGAATGGTTCCACTAAACTAGGTTCCTTGAAACCAATTTGGACTACCATAAATTTTACGTTATATTCATTCATGACACATCATTCCAAGTCGTTTGATATATTACATGTCATATTTTAGCATTGAAAGTTCCAATGAAACATAATGGTTCTACTCAACCAGAATGTTTCCACTAAACCAAGTTCCTTGAAACCAATTAAGACTGTCGTTAATTTTACGTTATATTCATTCATGACACATCATTCCAAGTCGTTAGATATATTACATGCCATATTTTAGCATTGAAAGTTCCGATGAACCATAATGGTTCCAGTAAACCAGGTTTCTTCAAACCAATTTGGACTATCATTAACTTTACGTTATATTCATTCAGGACACATCATTCCAAGTAGTTTGATATATTACATGCTATATTTTAGAATTGAAAGTTCAAATGAGCCATAATGGTTCCACTAAACCAGGTTTCTTGAAAACAATTTCGACTACCATTAATTTTACTTTAAATTCATTCTTGACACATCATTCCAAGTCGTTTGATATATTACATGCCATATTTTAGCACTGAAATTTTTGAAGGTGACATAAGGGTACTATTAGAGCACGTGTCATTGGGCATCAGAAAAAATCCCCATGAAAAAATCCTCGTCGTCCTTGGCCGGGGTCGAACCCGCGTCCTCGGGCATCAGAAGCGATCACGCAACCACTTAGGCACCGAGGCCGATGAGTTATGCCAGTTAGGCGGCGCACCATCTTTCTGCCAAATAAAGTTCTCTAGTTCAGCTTCTTCCAATTGAGGAAAGAGCCATAGTTCTAATGCATCAAAATAAAAATCACCAGTTAGAGTTGGTTTCTAACGTAAGACCGAGGAAACAGTGCATGAGCATGCGCACAGGTGTACCAACAAAACTGTTTGAGTTGATCTTTCATTTGATGTATTATTTATAACTGTAAGTTAAAAGTAATAAATACTACGAAGCCTCAAAACCCCGATATTCATTTTGAAACACCCTGCTTATAGTGCAAACTAATTACTGTTCAGCCTATGTTAATAGGTAATTGCTGTTCGGCCAATTGTTAAAAATAGCTAATTGAGGTTAGGTCTATTGTTGTGAGCAGCTAATTCATGTTAGGTCTATTGTTAACACTAACAAATTCATGTTAGGTGTATTATTATCAACAAATGATTATGCTATGAATTGTTAGCAATTGTTGTAATCTTATGTAATGTTAGGACTATTGCAATGGTCTATTGCTATATTACGGTCTGTGTAGCTTTTAATGTAGAAAACAAAAGAAGGTATGACAAACGTACAATAACTTTAAATAGAGAGCATACAGATTATTTTGAGTTTGCATTTTTTTACGTGCCGACCTGCCCACTGTGTACAAGTAGTCTGCCTCAATTATTCTTGTTAATACTCCTAATAACTGTTGTGCATCTGCATCGTTGTACGAGACAAGGAATTTGTATTGTTTTGTGTTTTAACGTGAATGTGAAGCAATAGAACTAATGTGTGTGTGGATAGAATCAAAGGAATTTCATTGTTTATTTAAACCAACTGCAAATAAAAGTGAAATATTCAAATTTAAAATTACATTTGCGTAACAGCTAAAGCTCATTGGAATGCTTACAAGATATTACCCGACAATGCTTTGCAACAATGATTTTTCTCACCTAACGTTTATGGTAACTTTGCTTAAGAATGGATTAATGGCTCTAGCTGTGGAAAAACATAGGTTCAGTAGTTTAAAACATTTATCATTTCGCGCGTGTTTGGAAAGATTCGTGTGAACGCTGCGATCGAATACGTAAATTTACTTGCAGTTTTGCCATTGCTGTATATTACTATAATATTAAACAACAAATTTCTATATTCTTCTTTTCAGCATATTTGAAAATTGTTTTACGAGTTATGTTCTTGTTCTTCAACGAATCATTGTTATATTGCAAGAATATATAATAAACAATTCATGGTAATCAAATGTTCATTTGCTTTATACTCTGTTCAACGAAAAAAAAAACTGGGCGTGTCCAGTTAAATTTCCAATTTCAATTGTTAGCGATTGTTAATTTTACTTAGCAACAATGTCTAATAATTGAAATAGGAAATTTAATTAGACACGCCCAATTTTTCTTTCGTTGGACAGAGCATAGCATTCGATTACATATTGCACAGAAATCATGGAAAAATTAGGTGGCTTTGTGTTTATGTAACGCACCTTATGAACAGGTGAATTGAAAACATTGAAAGAGACAATCACATTAAAAGAACGCACGAAACACGTGAAAATGAAACCAAAGAATCGACCAACGCTATGTTTCATGCAATCGCTCTCCCACATAAAAGACCACAGCGCCAATAGTAGCTCCTGGAATGCTACAGTATGGATTCATTTCTGAGCGATCACCCTTATTAGCTCTCAGAGTTATGATGGAATCAAATAAATGCCACGTGAATAAAAAAAGTTTTCAAAAAATTCACCTATAATTTTCTTTTACTAATCTATTACAGATTGCGAATTTATTGACAAAAATTATAACATTTACTCAGTCTATTTAACACTTAAAATAAATTACATGTATTTTGCAAAATTTTTAACGAATTTTGTGCGTTCAATTATGGTTGGAAATAAAGATTGTTTAGAACGTGCACCACCCATTCTGGGATTCTGTTAATTTTTACTGGTTCCAGCATCATTTAATTTGGAAATAAATTAAAATAAAAAATAATATTAATTAAGTTTCAATAACAGATTAATTTTAAGATAAGTAAAGCCGCTGTAAATTATTGTCAGCAATAAAATGCAGTATTAAGTAGTTACGGGTAAAAAAAAATCTATAAATAACATAAAATTAAAAAAGTATCCCTTTAAAGTTTTTATGCGAAATAGAATCTTCAGACTATAGACAAAGTTTGATTGTTGACTTACCCCTCTGGTATCTGCATTAAAATAGCTTCCTGCAAGTCCACACTGTTAATGAAAGCTACAGGTGGGCGTTATTTAAGGAAGGCGTAATATATTATTTTAGGATGACAGCTGTTACGCGAAAAATTAAAAACAAAAAAAAACACACCACACACGTTTTTACGAATCTAGATCACTCTGTTTCGGGAAATGTTTATCAAAAATTCCTATTATCAAGTTCATCAAAAATTGCTTCATATAGAAAATATTAATCTAAGTATACTTTATTCATAAATGTTATATATGTATTTTACTGATTTTACTGAAGTTTCTAAAAAAATCATTAAGGGAAACATTTTTTTTAATTTTTAAAAAATTTCAATACTGATCAAAATCGCATTGAAATTTTCGATACAATGGCTTTCGTTATTTTTTCCTTTTTTTATGAATGCGTAAGTAATTAGTAAGATCAATCGATGCGAACATTCTCTTATCAATAATGTATTCTAAATTTTCTTCTATGAAGTAGCGAGATAGAGAGCTAATTTTATTTGAAATGGAAGAGCCCTGTTTTATTACTTTTATAATTTTTTTTAATTATCAATTTGAGTATAATCTCAAATTGGGTAGAGTTTTTGTAGGGTGGTATAAAGCCTATACAGTTCAAATGACGCTTTTATAAAATATCAATTAATTTTTCCGGTATTCTATTACATAAACAATTTTATTTATTTCGCAGTAATAAATAAACAAGTATTTGGCTTAAATATAGAGGTTGGATAAGATAATGGAAACGTCCAGTATTAGTGCCTGCTGTTAATGACGTTGTCCCTTACCCTTCGAAATGGTACGCGCCGTTTACTGCTTTTTTTTTTTTTTTTTTTTTTTTTGCACTTTGGCGTGTAATTTGTTACCTGTTGCAGGCATCAACACATCTGTGATCGTGTTATTGTGGTGATGCTCATTACGTCCAATCTTATGATTTCCAAGGAAAAAAAATTGTTGATGAAGTTCAGACGGTGCAACAGTGACAAGACCGAAAGTCATGACCACTAATATTGTTAAAGGAAAATATCTGCTAGACATTAAAGATGGAATACTGCATTTAAGCGCCAATAATACCGTAATGAACAGATGGGCATTACAGAACTGTGGCACCTAATACACGGGTTGGATATAAAGTAATGGCAACAGCGCTTTCCTTTGAAAAGGCTATATTATTAGAGCATCACTTACATTTCTTCATTATAATTGCCCCGTATGTTAACTACCGTCTACCGCCCTTATGGAAGGCGTCGTACACCATAAGTGTTGCCATCTATGTTGATGTTAAGAAGTGATCGCCTATAGCATAGATAGAAGGAATCGTTACAACACAAAAACTGGCTAAGTGGCTCTTTCATTTTGGTGGGCATGGCGGATGTTCAGTACTTCCCATCGCCAGCGACGCAGAAGTTGTTGAAGTGTGACTCCTCTCATTGTCATAAGAGTCGTTTCCAGAAAGTGCCGTCCCTTTCTCCCTAAAGCTGGACGAAGGTGGTGTTGCAAGAAACGAAGTAGCCTTGGTGGGACAGCATGGGGCAGTAAGCTTATTACCTCATGGATGTCTTTAGAGCGCTTGTACTAACCTCCGGTAATCTAAGGTCCGTTGTATTTGACTAAATATCGTACAACCGTCACCACTCACCGCAGTAGCTCATCTGACTTTTCGTTATCAATTCCACAACATCTGACTTGTAGCAGCAGTGCTGTTATTTTTTATATAAAGCGTGGATTTCATATGAGTAAAAACAACGGCAGAAACCGCAAAACAGATCAGTTTTATGATGTCACTTTCTGCGTTCGTCTATTCTGCCTGACTGAAAATTTCTGCTTTTGGCAGTTCAACTTTTGTGGCAGAAAACAGGACAGAAATGTTGTTAGACAATAGAAAACGACCTAAGTGCAGTGATGTCAGAATGACGTTCTCTTCCTCACAGAAAATAAAATTATCGGACCCTCAGCTCACGAAAATGAAGAGGTCGAGAAAAAAAAACTGAAGCGCTTATAGAACACGTGTGAAATTATATTTAATAATTCAATTAATTAATTAAATTAAAATTTAATAAACAGCGAACGTAAAAATTCGATATCATGTTTGATGAGAATGAACGAAGAGTGTATGCGTGTAGTCGAAGCCGACCGTTTTGGCACTAGCGGCGTGCAAAAGTGCCAAATTTCAAGAAAGGATGGCGCTTGATAGCAAACTTCTGCTATCTCTGCCATGTGAGACACCTCCAGGAGATAGCACCCAGTTGGTTAGGTGACTTTTTCGCTTCCAGGCCTTGTTATCCCGTTGGCCTCGGTCCTAATCTTACGAGTCGATCTTCACAATGTTTCCGACCACAGGACGGATGGCCGAAGTTGCTCTATGATATGGGCAGATCATATCCTTAAAAGGTCCATCATATGCTGCAGACGTTGTTTCCCTGTATGAGTTTGTTTATTTTAGAATGAAAATCTTCCTACAGCTATAAATGTCCAATCTTGCTTTAAAACTGGATACGAGTCCCAACAAAGGGTTTCGTCGGCGCTCGTTTGAAGGAGGTTTAGCGATCAAAAGACCAGACCATTCGAGCGAACGCGGTTTAGACAGGCGCAGAAGGCCAACGAACGAATGTTCTGTTGGAGTGATTGCTGATAATTGACGTCTATACGCAATAGGAAGTACTTAAAACATAGGAGAGAAAAGTAGGCACTGGGCAAATGAAGAGATGTTTTTATTATTTATTAATGTATAGGGTGATTATAATTAAAGTTTAAGTTTCAAAACGCTATAAAAAAAGAACCACTTAGTAGAATGACGTCCAATTGGAACGGAATTTTATTGAAGAAGGGGGAAAGCTTATGAAAACAGTAGGGCCTACATTTGGAAAATGAATGAGAATGAATGAGTCGTTACCTTGAAAAACTAATAAACTCGACCGGGCTTCCCCCCCAGGAAAAACATTATGGAATTTGAAAACTGTACATGGGAAATGGGAAATGTAAAAAATGTAAAATGTTTTCTTTTTCTATCTACATTAACTAGCCATACCTTTCACTTTACCCACTCGATAAAGGGCAGGGGATGATATTTTTTCACCGTTTTTTTTGCTAAACCCACATTTTACATGATGCTCTACAACTTTCTAAATAACACATGGGTTCTAACCCCTACCCCTACAAAATTAAAATGTTCAAAATTTACCCCTTCACCCCCAGGGACGCGAAATGTTTTTATTCTGAATTAGGGGACATTAAAACCAAATAATCAATATTCATTTTCCCCCAATCTGTTCCCCTTGAGTCGTTATTTGGACATAAAGACGGGACACCAATTATGTAACACCCTGTATATACTATAACTAGCAGAGGATCCGGCGTTGCCCGGGATAATTCCGCTTGTAGGTAAACAGAACAACCTCAAAAAGCTAAATTAAACCTCCAAATTGGTTAAATAATAACTCAATCACTACAATATAGAGCGAAGGGACTATCCATTCTAAGAAAAATCCGAAAGACAAGAATTTACCTCTTCACTGAAAAAATCCATTCTAGGTGATATACCGGGAATTAATTTACCGAAAAAAATTTTTTTAAAGGCTCACAATGGATGGACCTCTCCAAGCATGCCTTCTAGACTAAATAATTTTTTACTCACGTAATCTTACTTTAGATGTACACTTGATGTTGTTGCAATTTCCTTTCTTCTTTCGATGTCTTGAAGCAAAAATTGGCCATTCATCACTTTGTGTAGATTAGCGGTCGCAGATTCTTCTATTTACTTGCTTACCATTTGCTCAATACAGCACGGAGCTAAAGGAGTGCTTCCTATATGCATTGAATTCTATATTGCACAAACTTTGCCTTGCATTATTGGTCATGAGACATATATTGTTGATCCTTTCATAGTGCTGGTGTATTGGGTGTTGACACCATTGTTGATACTTATTGTTGCAAAAACTTTGTCTTGCATTGTTGGTCATGAGATATTTCTCATTAATATGCCCTGCCATCGGTTTTTTATCAATAATTATTATTTTTTCGAAATCTGAGGTAGACAGTGACCTTTCTCATGCTTTTTTGAGAATACAGTAGAGCAAATATATATATACACTATAATATAGTGCTATAGAATACAGTGTGTCTTTTATTTTTTATCTAAATCGGATTTTGGTCAGCGTTAAAAATTGTTACGTCGTTATTTGCTTTGTTTAATGAAGACTTTTGTGATTGTTCCGTGAAGCAGCATCAATAATAATGCAAGTCTTTCGCGGGAGAATACTATACGCTGTCCAACGAAAGAAAAACTGGGCGTGTCTAATTAAATTCCCATCGTTTATATTCATCGCTTGATGCCTGTATGAATTTAGTTTTACAAATTTTATATAGTTTTTCTTTTGCTGAAGTGTGTATACATTTTTTGGCGGATTCTGTATACAGGGTGTTCTAGAATAACGTGTACAAACTTGGGGGGCGGGTGATAGAGGGATTTTTCAATTTTTTCTCTGGGGCATTTTTTTGAGATAAAAAATGTTGAAATACTACTGCAGTTGTTTGGATTCTGTGGGGGTACTTAAAGACATTGGCATACGAGCATAGAGAAAGGAAGTAAAAAAAAGAAAGGTTTATACTTCCTTTCTCTATGTGTACGAGACACCTGTGGGATCTGATGAAGAGATGGTAGCCAGAATCACCGTAGCTGCGGACAAGATTCGCGAAAAATCAGGAACTTTTGAACGTGTAGGTCAGTTCATGCGGCGACTTTGTGAAACATGCATTCATGCCAGAGGGAGTCAATTTGAACACTTATTGTAAAACATTTGCATGTTTCATAAAAAACAAGTCACAGTGCAATATTGTATGCAATGTGTTATTGTTCGTTTTATTACATGATTGACCATGATTTTGACGTGTTCCAGAAGCACGGGTTGAGTGGCATATTACGTCTACGCGACGTCCAACATTTTTTATCTCAAAAACAATTCCCCAGAGAAAAATAATGAAAGAGGGAAATTTTGCTTAGATTTGATCCCTCTATCACCCCCCCCCCCCGCAAG
>JAHWFO010061155.1:1787007-1811567 GCA_023313115.1 Rhysida immarginata
CGCGGACCCGGCCCCCCCCCCGTGAAGATCCTGAGTCACTGATGTTGCCCATCCAGTGACTAGCCGTGGTGCCTGATGTTTCTTAACTTCAGTGAAGTTGTTTCAGTGAAAGCCCGCCAGGCCACGGCCTCCTCTCCGTGTTTTTACTAACCATGTTCAACCTAACTTTATTAATCCTTGCAATTAATTTTATTATCTAAATTTTATTTTACATTGTTAACTATTTTTGTTGTTTTTTTGCCGTATGCTATCCTGGCCTGAGACTTACCATGTCGGGGTTTGTAACTTTCTTAACAAAAGTAAATAAATAAATCAATAAATAAATCCCTGGGAATACATATCGTTCATTTTTTGGCTTAAAAATTTTCTTTCTTGAAATACTTGCAACATTTGGGGGGGGGGGGGGGTCATCTTATATATGAGGTCTTCTAAAAAATCGGATAAATATGGTACATAGAATTCCTGTCGCTCGGGCTTTTCTTAAAATTGGCAGTTATTAGAACTTAACATTTTCTTACAAATCTTTAAAAATGAGCAGTAACTGGAGAAAATGGAGAGTTAGTAGAATCCAGAGATGGGATAGCATCTTTGGGATTTCCTAAGAGTGCTTCCAAAGTATTCCCACTTTTGAATGCAAGCTTAAGTTGCAAGCGCTAAGAAACTCAAGTCAGTTGCGGATCATAAGCAATATTAATAAACTAGCAATATTATTAGCAATGGAAAAGATGCGTTGAGTAATTTTTTAACGATTGTTTGTTACGTTAAAAATTGAACGTTGATTAACAAAGTATGAACGAAATGCAAGAAAATGAGAAACAGTCTAGAAAGCCTTCTCCACACCTTTCATAATCATTTTAAACTAAAAATGATGATTTATGAACAATGAACTGGGAACAAAAGAAAATTAAATTATATGTACAAAAGTAAATAATGAAAAAAATAAGATAAATAAATCCGCTACACAGGCAAGCTGGGCTTGGATTGTCAAGTAGTTGTCCATTTCGGTAAACAACGTTGTATGTCTTCCCCTGTGGTGCAAAAAACATGTAGATACAAATTGACACCTGGACACGCGGGAGCAAGCAACGTATAACTGACCGTGAGAGAAGCAAGCTTCCTGAAAATATATACCTGCGACCTTGAAAGTCTGGAAAAATTGAATAAAATGAAACATTCTTCGTCTGGCATCGCCATCTAGTGACATCCTTTGAAAACAAAAGTCTAGCTGATATGCCCGTCGGGCGTTGCTCGGGCTGTTTGTTCCAATGACGTATATTAAAGGTAGATTACGAATCCTATTGTTAACATCGCCACCAAAGTGAAGCCATTTGAAGTCATGGCAGTTCTGGACAGGAGTGAGTCGGAGTGGTGTTGTTAGCTGCGTGGCTTCTTTGTTTTTGACGATTTTGGGCCCGAGGAATAATTAATTCAAAACCATTCCTCAGAGTTGCCGCGTACAACCTTACAAATAGACATGAAAAAGGACCAGGAATAACTTTCCAGAAACATAAATCGAAAATACGTACCGAAAGATGATCGAAACAAAATTGAAATTGAAACCATGATCGAAAAATTGTTTATAAAATATTATAAAATACTTTAAATATAAAGTTAACGAAGAGATAAACTTATCATTCCGTGATCGGACTGTGAAAGAATTATTTATCAGGTACCCTCATGCTTAGCCATGTGTTTTGCTCACTTTCGGCCATGACGGTTCTTGAAGGCGGACCTTCCCACTTCATGTATGCTGGCAGGTTTCCGGGTCTACCTTTACGTCATTGGTTTGTATGATGAAATTTTGCATTATTGATGCTCACATTTAAGCTATGGTCTCTATAATCATTATATAGTAATTTTGCTTCTATAAACGAAATAAGTTAATAAAATCAAATCTTGTAAACATTCCAAGGAGGAGCTTTAGCAGTGAAGCAGAAATACATTTATATGTTTTTTAAAAAGAAATTAATCCCCCGCCTCCCGAGTAGGATAAGGCAAGTCATCTATTTTTACCCTTATATCTGCACTTTTTACCTCTGCCCAATTTTTTTTTAATCAATAAATTGATTTTCTCGAACGTAATATGTAAAAAATATAAAAAACCTCGTATCTTCTTTCCTTTCTTATCATTTCCGAACCTATGATATATCACATTCTATATGTTGCTGTAGTTCTAAAAACCAAGTGATTGCCCCCCCCCCCCGCAAATCCTATCCCCCAGGAAGAATTGGGCAAAGTTCCTCTATACTCCATCCAGCCTTAGTTTGCGCGAATTGTGATGGACATTTCAATTGTTATGTATTGCTTATTTTTTGTTGTAACAATCTCCAACAATTTAAACGGCCATCACATTTCGCGCAAACTAAGCCTGGATGGACTATAGGTTAAAATTTCTTGTCTAGAGGAATTTTACGCCTATACGTACATAATAGCACATAGATATGGTGGCCTCCCTGAATCCCACCCCCGTAATTCCGACCCCAGTGTACCAATCAAAACCAAACTAAATAGTGCAGATGGACATGCCCATAGGAAGTTACATTCCGAATTTCAACCTTCTACCTCAAAAGGTGTAGTAATTATGAAGGACTAACATAATAAAACCAATAAGTTGCTCCATTCTTCCGCTACTTAATAATTTAGACTATGAGCTCAGAGCAATATTACTCTTATTCTGTGCTATGAGCACATGAGCAATCGTACGTCGATGAGGCATGCTGGATTCATTGCCAAACTCTCTGCCTACGTCGGTACAAATCAACACGTATCAGATTCGTTAGAAAAATAGCCAGCCTAGACGTTCCGGACACCATTTAGAAGAACTTTCGTATAGGCATGCGATGCCAATGTGGATCCGTTAAAATCTCGGCTCAGATATGGTCAGGAACAGAATTGTTTAAGTGGATACCCTATTTCTCCGCACAAATCGTGTTAAATGACGGCGGTCTCGCATCTGATTGAATTTGGATCATTTTGGTTAACGGCTAAATACTCTGGATATCGCACCTTTCTAAATTCCAGTCGGCTACTTCGTTGCTTCAGTCGTAGATCCAACTACAACCCCGTTGCAAGAGTTTAGCAAGTGTTAAATTTGCTCCACTTTGACGATATTAAAAACATTTTTAAATTTTATATAAAAATCCTTCATAATTCTATATAATTTCGTTCTAGACTTAATAGAAATGATAAATCAAGGGCTAATATATTGTTATTTACAACATTAATTAAAAGGATGGTAAATAAAAAGTATTTTATATATAAAAATAATTTAAATTAAAAAAATTCAAAAGTTTAGCAAGATACAAAATCCGTTGGATAAGTTTAGCATCATTGGCATGTTAAGATCGATCCATCTTATCAAACAAGAATAGAAGGTGTGTAAAATGATAATTTTACTTATTTCTTATAAAAGAGATAAATAAATAGTAAAGAAAATTCCACGGCCTGGACTCGAAACAGGGACCTTCGGGTTACCGTCCCGATGCCTCTAACCACTAAGCCACCGTGGACATGGAAGCTGCCGCTATCAAATATGTCCTATGTGCATAGGTTAAAGCGCGGCTCCTTGTTCGCAAGCAGGATTATCTTTGATATTAAATGGCGAATAATATTATAATAATTTGAAAATGGGTAAAGGCAAACAACTTTCAGGAAAAGAACCAGTTCAGATTTATGAACAAAGAAAGTGCGGTAAATCGTTACGAGAAATTGCCCTGTATCTAAATAGATCTGAATCAGCTGTCTCAAGATGCTTAACGAGGATTGGTGAAAACAATGGAAAAATAACTACTGCCCAAACACGTTCCGGAAGACCTAGAAGTACGTCAGAACGCGTCTATGCAGAACCGTTCATCAATCCAAATATTCTCCAGCAAGCATTAAACAACGTAACAATATTTTGTTTATCACGTTTTAATGCTGTTTCTTAATGAATTCGGTGAGGCTGATTCTAAAAATGATATTTGTTTCACTCTACTCTCCCGTATAATTTTTTTTTTCCATTTATCTTTAATGATAAAGTGGAGGCCTTTGCGAATGTAACATTCCACCATTTCAATTTACCGTTGTTGATTTACCGGTATATTGTTTATTGATTTTGTTAAAGCGTCTTCTTAAGTTTATACTCTGTACATTTTAAAATTTGTAAGCTCTTATTGGGCCTCCAGCCTGTTGGTGACCTAAATCAATAAACAAATAAAAATACTAAACCACAGCTCCGACAAAGTCTCTTTTGTTTCGATAGAATACCAAAAAAAGAAAAAATTGTTGTTTATCAAAATGTTACCAAATGGTAGGACAATTATAAGCACATTTCCCAAAATAAGTAATTCCGCTTTTATTGGAGGTATGACAAAAATATGACTGATTAAAAATATACGTGAGATACTGTATGGGCAGAGCTTGTACCCTTTAAATAGCTAAAGGTAAATAATAAATTGTATTTTTTTAAAATTGCAATTTCGAAGGTATTGTTGCAAAAATTTTAATTTATAATATTACCTTTCTTATTAGCGCACGAGTTATTGGTAATCCTTACTAAGTAAAGATTGACCATTACTATGTTTTTCATCTTTCGATTCAAATAGGATCGTTTTTATCTGAGAATTTTAATTTGCAGGAAAAAGGTCATCTTCATAGCTTTTCTGTTATTAACATTTAAGGTTGTTGTTATTACTATTATGAATTATTTAATGTATACAATTTAAATAAGTGGAATTGAAAAAAAGTGCTTAAATGTGCTGCGGAATATAAAACTTCACTTTCAATTGCATGCTTTCTGAAAATTTTTTTTAAAATGATTATGATATAATCCTTGATTATCTTTCTTGTGACTTTATCATACATAAAGCAAACGATAATTAGCTTATGATACATATACATAATATAATAATAAAATATTACATGTTTACATGTTAGTAATAATTTTTGATATTTACTTTTATAACTCATGTTAAGCCATACTTAAATAAGTTTCGTTCTGTAGAAAAATCTTTTCGAATATTTATGTATAAACGTATAAAATTTTATGACTCAAAGGTATATGGCGATACATCAGCAAATGTTAACAATAAACGGATGGCCTTTAACGACCGATCTGCTTGTTGAATAAGAGTCTTAAGTTGAAACGAAGACTTAAAAGTGAAATTAACCAGAAGAGAACATAAATAGCTCACGCATCAAGGACTCATTAATATCTTCTGCGCAATTAATGAATGTAAAACTCTTACACCCTAAATCATGTAGGCTTAAATCGGGAAATGTCCAAAGTCGATATTTACATAGCCGTTAATTTTCGATGTGCGTATAAAATTCTTTCAAGAAAATGAAATCTTATTGAATTTAACATGCGGAGTAAAAAATTATGTATTTTGTTTAAAATAGATCCTTTGAGGAAATTGTAATAATAGTGAAATTAGCAATGCCATCCTTTTATTAGCAGTTTTTGAAAATGCAAACTCATTTAAGAAACGCAAACTCATTAAAGGCCATACATGATAAATGATATTGTTACCGTATTAAAAGAAATTTTAAAAAATGAAACTCTTGGGTGGGGTTTCGGAGACAAGCAGTTTACCTAGTGATTCAATTATAGGTTTTAACTAGTTGAAGTGCCCTTTTATTTCAGAGGGAATTGTGACTTAGTTTTGTTTTTATAATTGTGCTCAACCTGGAATTTGAAAATACTCGGGGAGGTGCTAGAAACGAAATTCGGTTCTTTCGTTGCCTGTATATTTTAGACCAAAGCGATCTGTTCGTTAAATTTTAGATTCCTTTCTTTTAAGCAGCTTTGCATACGGAGTTTCCTGTAGTCACTATATCACATCTTCTTTCTTTATAAAGTAAGGCACTTTCGCTGCAAGTGATATAAATTGAATCCTAAAACCACAATCATCTGCAATTTTAGTTCATTTCATAAAAGAAATTTTATTTTATTTTCTTGCCCACTGTTAGCATCTTATAATCATATTTCTTGTTCAGTTTTTTTGTTTCTTGATACTTCAAATTTAGTTTTTCATACGTTTCGAGAAATCTAAGTAACATCACTGGATTACATAAGAAGTTTGAACGAATATATAAAAACCTATGCATTTTTTTGATGGCGCCCATGGGAGAATAGAAAGTAGAATGATGAATTTTCTAACGTCTGTCTTTGTTCGCTTTTTTCCCATCATGTGGGCATTATCTAATAGATATCACTTCACCCAGGCCATGTCACCCACCTCTTCATATTTTGAAAATATTTTTACATGTTGCTATTACCAAGTTATGAAACCATGCCAAATTGTTTTGGCCTAAATCAAATACCTTCGGAGATATAAGGTGTCAAAGTTTAAGTAAATTTGGGGTTTTAGGTTACCTAAGATACTCGAGGTTCCTGGTTCGAACCCAGGTCACAGAATTTTTCTTTCCATTTTTCAAGTAATATCATTTCCTGATGTTTGGAATATCAGCTCCAGTTTCTATTCACTATTTAACCAGTGATCATCATAAACACATGCTATGTATGAATTTGTGCTAAGTTCTCACAATTTAAAAGGAGAGGACCTATAAATGTAAGAAAAACCAAAAGGCAGGTAAATGCCTCATTATTTTTATTTTAGGCCATAACTTAAGGCTTATTTAAAAAAACACCTTGGTAATTATTCTGCCTCACATTGTAATCGAATTTTGAAAAAAAATATGTTCACCAATTAAAAAAATTGAAAAACAGTTTTGTTTTTATTTTTTAATAATTTTACATGTAAAAATAGGAGCACAGGCTATTTTTTTCTAGAATTGGCATATCTTACACAACACAGTAAAAGATATTGATATCTTTATTTTTGATTGAGTTATGATTTTTTTATAACAAGCGCCACGGACACCGCGTAGCCTCGGAGATACTTAAAACGCCAAATTTAATTAAACTTTGACACCTAAGTATTTGACTTTGGCCAAAATAATTTGGCATGGTTTCATAACTTGGTATTAGCAACATGTAAAAGAAGTTGTCAAAATCTAAAGTGGTGGGTGACATTTCTTTTTTTTTCTCTGGGTGTTCTGATATGGAATGACCCAGACGTGATTATGATTTTGGTTTTGTGAAAGGAAATGTATTATTTTATGGGAAGTATAAAGCATAAGTATAAAGTGACGCAATCACCGTCAAAATCAGATAACTTCACTGTAAAGGATATTGCAAGATTACACTTGATTTCAAAAACCGATGGCCACTATTTAAAAAAAATTGCTGGTAAGAAAAAGAAAAGAATGAGAAACAGCGGAAATATTTCTACAACCAAATCATGCATACGCGCATCCAGTTTTTCATATTTCACACATGTGCAAATCATTGTACAGTATGATGAGTACGCAGTAAAGGAAATGACTGCCGATGTTATGTTATAGTGCTGCTAATGAAAATGTTACTGATGCAGCTCAGCTTTATCTGGAAAGATATCCAAACATACAGAAATGCTTCCATTTCAGTTTTGAGTGATCTCTTCGTCCAGTTATGATTCGGTTTTTTATTGTGTTCATAATTGAATGCGGAGCAGGTTTATAATTGGAAATTACAGAGGTTGAGTATAAAGTAGTGGCCGATCACCGCGCAAACTTTTAAATGGGCATCAGACAGGAACCACTCATCGCTAATCTTCAAAGTAGAGCCCATCATGCTCGATGGTCTTTATCCAATGATCAGCCAGTTGGCGGATGGCCTCGCGAAACCACTCCTCCAGTTTCTGGGCGAAAAAGTCACGCACGGTTCTTCAACCTCACTGACATTGGCGAAGCGCCGTCCACGCAGGAAGTGGGCCATGGACCGGGGCTGTATGCTGGATGTGGCAGAACCTCGATTTTTTCCAACAGTTGACCACACACCTTCACCCATTGTTGTGCTTGCGCGGGCGTCAGTTCGTGGGGCACAACTCGGCAGCTCCTGTTGACCTTTCCCATGGCGTGCAGATGTCGAACCACAACACTCGATTGTGATGTCCCGATGTCCGCCGCTAGTCCATGTGCTGCCTGGGTTGGCTTCCACTTGTTGCCGTAGGGCTGCGTCATCCACTTCTTTGGGTCTTCCGCTCTACGGCGCATCTTCCAGGCCCATGTTTCCAGAAGAAAAGCGGGAGAACCATCGTCGTGCTGTCCGTTCATTGGTCACATCCTGACCTTCCACCCTGCAAATTTTGGCTGCTGCTCACGCACGGGTCCCCTTTTTCCAATAGTGACGAAGGAGCCCGCGTATCACCAATTTTTCTGCCATATTTTTACACTGGTTGACGCAGGTGCCGCAATGTCTATGACATTCAAATTCGTACTGACGTTTCTTCCCACTCTTTTCTCTTAATAAACTGCGATATACCCTTGTGGTAAATGGTCTTCGCCCAGAATTCGTCAAACTCTAACCCCCCCCCCCTCCCGAATCGGCCACTACTTTCTGGGCTATCTCTATTTTCTGCACAGGTCACCCTGTATTTTATATGAGGGTCACTCTAAAAGTAATGCACCACATTTTGTATTCCATTTTTATTCGACACCTGTGCTATATAATAAAGAGTGCATAGAAGCTTTTTTCTCGCTTGTATTAACTCTATTCATTTTCGCTGGTGGCGCAATCATAGCATTCTTCTTCTCTTAAATTTCGTCAAAGCAACATGTTGTTATGAGAATGAAACAGTGGGACGCACTCACAGGAGGCTGGGAAAAGTGTATGGACATGATGTTGTTGATCACAGCAACTAGATAATCTGCTGAAAGGAAACACGCCACTATACACATAACGCGCACAAATACTTGGCAATATACGATGCGTTAACAACATGATTCTGGAAGACAGGTGTGTAACTGTGGAAAAAAGTTTCGCCCCTATGGAAAATTGGGTAAGCAATTGTATGCAGATAATTGCAACAGTTGAGATTGAAAAAATTTTGTGTCAAATGGATTCTAAGAATGTTGATAGATGCCCACAAAGAAATTCGAAAAGGTCTGTGCAGAGAACATTTCATGTAGTATGAGAATGGTGGAAATGATTCTTGCGAGAATTGGATTGGATATGAAATTTGGCTATACCATTTTGAACATGAGATCAAGAGGCAATAAATGAATTGGCATCAACGGAACTCGCTCAAGAATAAGAAATTCAAAGCAACGCTTTCGGGCAGAAAAGTTAAGGCGGCAGTCGTTTTCGATTCAGAAGGACTCCTGCTTATGGAAGTCACAAGGAAGCAGTAGTTAATTCTGACGGAAATGTTACAACCCATAGTTCGACTGGGTCGTGCACGATCGCATCGGAAGAACGAGAATGTTTTGCTATTGGCCAATAATGCACGGTCACATCAAAAAAATTCAAAGATCATAAAACCTCGCTGGACAACATTGAAACACCCGCCTTACAGGTTTGACCTGGCACTCACTGATTACTGTCTCTTTAGTAAACTGAAATAACATTATTGTGGATCGACGTTGGAAGATGTTAACTCCCATGTGATTTCTGCCAAACGCGCCGGTCCAGAATTTTACCGTGTAAGTTTCATTCCTAATGTCTCATCAAACAATAAAATAGCAAAGGTGTAGAAATAAAAGTGAATTTTAAAATAATGCTATGCGTCATTTTAGAGTGACCCATGTGCGTGTCAGTGCTGACCTAAATGTGATAAAGAAACAATACCTCTTATCCACATGAAAAAGTTTCAGCATAAATTTTATCCATGGTTATTTTCGTTTTCCACGTAAACTGTATTATACGCTCGTAAATTTAGAGTTAATCTCTAACATAAATTTCATGAATTATTATTATAACATGCAAGGAGCGTACGTTGGAAACCGGATTTTTTATTGTTCACAAAAAAATTATTGCAAACACTGAAATAATTACATTATTACTGTTCAACATAGTGCCTTTCTAAATCAATGCACTTTCGCCAAAATTTGATAATTGCTTAAATACCGCGGGAATAGAATTCTTGCGGATAGGTGCACAGCCGCCCATGCATGCCTACCGAACCTCATCGTATTCCTGAAGAAGTACTACCACGGCTTTCTAGAAATTACCAGGCATGAATCAACACCACCTAGACAGAAGGCCTGATAACGGAAACGTCATACATTGTTACATCATCATTAGTTGACCATTGTTAATCATATTTCTACCAAAAATAAACCCTAAATTTGGTCGACTAATGATGTAACAATGTATGATGTATCCGTTATCAGGCCTTCTGTCTAGGAGGTGTTGCCTGAACATGGAAAGATTAAACATTACACAAACAAGTTCAACGTCACAATCTTAGAACTTCATTATTGACGTCATGTTCAGCCTGGTAGTTTCTAGAAGGCCATGGTTCCACTCAGCTCTCATCGCAAGTGATGACATGATGTAAAAATGCTTCACCATCAGCCTCATAACGATGCAGAAGCTCTTGGCAAGCACTGGCAAGCCTTTATTTTATTTCAGGTATTAATCACTTTGGTATCCATCTTGCACGTACTTTTCGGAACTTGTTCTCTTCATGAATTATGTTATGGATTGATGTAACACTAATATTAAGTAATGAAGCCACCCTCTTGATGATGCACCAATTTTCCCGTATCTCGTTCTCCACGGCTGAATCCGGCTGAACCCTCCACAGTAGTGACGCCGTTCTTTAACTTCTCATTCCATTTATACGGTAAATATGCCACCGTACTGAATTCTCATTCGGCGATGAGTCTCTATAAGTTTTACGACTTCGATGCTTAGTACAGTGTTGTCAGCAGGTCGCTTTCGTCTTATACAAGTTTTCTAATACAACTTTTCCGGTTTCCCATTGAAACCACCTTGGATTTTGATATACTATCAAATGATACTAATAGTATGTTGATTCAACTATTATTGTCAGTAGCATGGCAAATATCGATTCTACCTTTGATATTGAATCGTATTCATAATATCCACGCTGTCCAATATTGCAATAAACTTCAATAATACACAACAAGATCCTGGATAAGCAATAAGGTCGGCTAATAAATACCCTACGTTATTGCTTCTCCAGACGTTTTGTGTATTTTTTGATATTTAATATTGAGTGTTATCTCGTTATTCTACGCTTAGGAATTCTTGAACTGGATGTGAAAAATAGAACACAAGGCGTCTTATAAGTGTAGAACCCATGCTGCCTTTGGGACTTTGTTAAAAATGGCCAAAAATATGGAATGCTACTGTGTCCATAGAGCCTTGGATGAAGAATTCTTCTTGAATTTATTTACCGGTCTCCTTCTTGCTCTTTTACCGTAGAGAACCAGAACAAATGACTTTTTAAAGGAAAAAGACACTACACAACAAAGTAGTGTCCAAGTTTGAGGTTTCATGGATTGTTGTTATAAACTCTGAACCTCTTTTACAGAATTAATTTATTAAGCTATATTGTAACTCTGCCTTGGACATTTCCATGTTATGTATATATTTTCCATGCATAATTCTTTTTACAGCTGCAACGCAACTAGCGTAGCTCTGTTTTTCTAAGGCCCATCAGGTATTCTTCCCTTATCTGATTAGAAAAATAGAAAAATTTGTCCGATGACATTCATCATTTTCCTGCTTTTACATTTATGGGACACCTTCTAGAATTAGTGAAGAATTTTGCAGTTATTTGACTGATAAGCTATAAATTTATTAATTTTTTTTGCTTTATTTAGGAGAACTTTGAAGACGATGAAAAAACAGTTAGTGTATTTTCTCTCTGCACTTTTGATTTGTCACGAAATTTCATATATAGATGGCCTAAAATGTGTTGAATGTGCACCCTGTGACGAGAGCAATCTGCCGGTTCCTACCTTATGCCTCTCAAAAAATAATCGTTGCGGCAAAGTATCTGTGGAGGATCATGAGAAGACTGTGATCACTCGTGCATGCTTTCAGTCAGAAACGAAAGATGGATGCACTGGAATGGCGGGAAGCAGAAGTTGCGTGCAGACTTGTTCTATCGATGGTTGTAACTCTGTAGCGAGAATGAAGTCGAATAAAATGCTTTTGTGTGGTTGGATTTGCTACAATTTTATATTCCTGTTACTTCGCTCATTGTGAATGCGATTTTGAAATTTACAGCATTATTTTATAAATATACTAGTTTATTATTTATTATGCTCTGATTTATTGTTGAATATTACTTTTTGTGTTAAATTGTTAGATTAATTTATTTACCCTTATTGTTTTTTTTTTATTTTTCTTAAATTGTTCAGTTAAAATGTATTTTATGATTTCTTCCTGTAAAATATGAGGATTGGTAATAATTAAAAGTGTTAACTTAGCCAGTACTTTCTGAGTTTGTTAAAAACATTTTGTTTCTTTTCTTCAGTGTCACAAAATTTGGGAGGTGTGAGCAAGAAAACCGACCAAATACCAGTTCGGTTAGGAGAAGGAAAACATAGAAAAGAGAGAGAAATAGAGCAGACGACGGAAGAGAAACAGAGGCCGAAAGATAAAGCGTCGTATGCTAAGGGAAAAAGACAGAAAAGATTTGGAGAGAGAAGGAAGGAGATTGGCCAGATAACAGTGGTTAGAAGAGAGACGGAGAAATGGCCAATAGGAAAGCGAGTGAGAGAAAGAAGGAGACTTGGAAGGAAGAGAGAGAGAGACAGGGAGAGCAAATTGAGATTTTGATGAAGAAGGAAGAAAATTGGAGGCAAAGGTGTTCTGGCTACCTTCCCGGGAATTCGGCGACAAGAGGGGCTTCTAGGCGGGCACGCGGGCAGCAGGTAAGACAGCTTAACTCTTACCAAAATAGTAAATTCGGGTTTAGGCCCAGCCGCCGCGTGTTTCGCGGGTACCGAGAAGTTTTACCCTCCCGAAGACCACAAGGGGCAGAGCAGTCAGTGCCTCTACTTGAAGGCTACGATAAGGCCTTGTTTTCGAAGAAACGGGACTATACGCCCGTATTAGAGACGGTTTCGACGGTGCCGGTCAACGCAGACGTATCAATAGTGGAGAGACGACAGGCACTCGCGGACGACAGCAATTGTAAAGGCATGTGTCGCCGAAAATGAAACAGTGGTGTATGTATAAGCTCTTTCCGACGAAGGATCTTCCTCTGACTGCATCGCAGAACGTTGTGAATCTTTTGGATTTTCTGTTATCCAAAAGCACTGCTGTGAGCAAAGTTCACGACTGCATGTGGGGAAGGAAACCAATACCACCTTTGCAAGACGCACCCTATCACGGCCTTCTAGAAACTACCAGGACTGAAGATGGAAAAGATAAAACATTGTTACGTCGTCCTGGTGATATTCGAGGCCTACGAGAAAGACAGGTCCTGAAGCTCAAAGGCCACCTGAACATCTCAGTCATCCCAACAATGTAACCTGCATTGTTTTCAACAAACGAAAAAATTCTGGTTATCAAAATCCAAGATGGAAACAATGAAGGATACATTGTTGTTTGGACAGATGATCAGATGACTTTTGAGGGCCTGTCTCTCTTGTAGACCTCAGGTGATGCTATTACAGAAGTTAAGTTCAACGTCACAATCTTAGTGCTTCAACAATATATTATTGATATCATGTTCAGGCCTGGGAGTTTCTAGAAGGCTGTGACCCTATTCCCAAGCGCAATAATGAGGTAGTCCGGAAAGTCAAGTCTCTAATATTAAAGTGAAAAACTGAGGAAAGCAGAAGTCAATAAGAGTTAATATAATCATATATCAAATCTCCATTTGTAAAAAAGTCATAATTTGACAGTACATATCCTATAGCTCCGTGCACAAACGAGAGGGCAGCACTGAATTTTACCTACAAAAAATACAAAATTTTACCACCAGGCGACAGTCGTATATGTAATCTGTGCTATTGAAGTATTGATTTGATAGTTCAGGTCGAGGCAATGGAATTTTTTTAACTATTTTTCTCTATTTAATTATTAATATCGGAGGTAAGGCGTGAAAAAATCCGCCAAAGACCCATTTTCAACATATAATTTAATCCAATTTAGGACAATTTTGTCTTACAAAAACTACGCAATTCTGCCGTGGCGCGCTTATCTAAACAACGGAACACCCCAAAGTTTTCTTGGAAGCGCCGCTGCATCAGCCTAAAGTGACATTGAGTTCACGGATTTCTTTCTTATTGGTACTTTTTTTTAAGAAGTCCGTGGCACTTCCTGCGAAACCATTTTAGTGACAGGTGTTGGGGCATGTTTTCCTGGCATGGTTTGGTTCCTTTAATTCGTGTGGAACAACGTCTGAATATCATAACATGCCTAAGTAACCTTGCTGATCAAATTCGTCCTATCGTGTTGATGGCGTATCCCAATGGAGATGGCTTCTTCCAAAAAACAATGCGCGATGCCATCACAAGTGCAAGAGAGAGATGCAAACACGTTACGAAACAGTTTATCTTTAACTTGCAAGAGAAAGATGAGGGGCAAAAGATTCTTGCAAGATAAAGCACCACAGAAAGAAAAATAACTCCAAAACCACTATTCCACATAATAAACTTTAATGACTCAGATGTACATTTCGGAAACGAACTTTTGACTCACTGATGAAGGAAACTTCGTTTCCGAAATGTACATCTGAGTCATTAAAGTTTATTATGTGGAATAGTGGTTTTGGAGTTATTTTTCTTTCTATAGTTGTGTCCACAGTTTTTGGCTTGATTCCATTGTATAAAGCACCACCTTACATCGCACGTTCCGTTAAGCATCTGCTGTAAGATACGTTTTGACCAAATCAGGTAATGAGCTAAAACTTTCCGCAGGCATGGCCTCCTAGGTCATTAGACCTGTCATCTTGCGATTTTTGGCTGTGGGGCTATCTAAAATTACAAGTGCACAGACATGACTTTACGTCATTGGCTATGCTGAAAGATGCCATTCCACAACAAATGTTTCAGCCATACTACCGGATACAGTTTTTAATGCAGTGAAGAGTGTCTTCTTGCGTTTGCAAGCAGTGTTGGCGAATAACGACCGTCACATTTAACACTTGGTATGAGTTTTCACAATCGGCACTTCAAACATTTGGTTGCAACATCATCTGCGATGAAATATCTAACTGACTGAGCCATACACTTTTTGATTCATAACAAACCCGATGTCATTCTGTTAATTTCTACACAAACCGCGTTGTGCACTCTCAAAACTTCTCGAGATATTTATTAAACTCAAAATGTGCTAAACTTATGTATCACCCTATATCTTTAAATTTCTAAATACGATTTAAACTGTGCACTGAATTATTACAAATAAATAATTCTCATGGTTAAAACTGAGAAAGAGTAGGAGCATGATGATATTGCGTGGGGACAGTACAAACTATGAGATTACTGATGATTTTCATAGCTGGAATGAAACTTGTCGATTCCATTGATCGTCAATCCAATCTTGAAGAAGTAAATAAATAAAAAATACACATATTCAACAGCTTATTTGTAACATATTCTCAATATGCAATTAATATGCTTTCACTAGTACAATACTCAAAATAATCTAGACTTCTAAAAGCAGAGCAACTCAAAATAAGATTTAAATAAGATTTTAAATGAAAGCCCTTATTCTCCACGGAAATATAGTAATCCATATAAAAGTTGTACCCGGTACTAGTAATCGATTTAAAAAGTTACAATTAATACTGTATATAACTGATAAGAGTAATAAAAATTACAATTTACCATAAAACTGTGCTCAGAAAACGCACTTCACTGGTGAACGCCGTCTTAACCAGGTTCTGCGGCTGCTGAGACTGGAATTAACCGATTTCATTGGCAATGCCCGTTGCCATGACATGAGATCACGTGACTCGCTGGTGTGAAAACAAAACTCGCATGGCACATTTGTAGACGTGAAGAAAACCAGCTTCGTAGCTTGTTTCCAATCTTGTTCGCTTTTTATATTTTTTATTTTTTCGCAGGATCGAGGACCAAGTCGCTTGAAAGATTGGCAGGCTTTAGAAACTTAACTATAGATTCCGAGTTTTTAAAGAAAACAGTCTGATAGCATACGAATACGGGAACGTGGTTTCCATTATTTCTCTGCAAGCTATATACACGATGTATGGATCAAAAATATAAATGAAGCAAATTTCCACTTGTTCACGAAATGTTGGTATTCGCAAAAGAAAAATGAAAAGCTTCGTGAATTTTGTGTGAAATTCAAGGATCCCGATATAAAACTAGAAATAGATGAAAGCAACTGCAGCTGCACAGCCGGTTAATTTCTAGTTTTTTTGACTTAAATGTGTTAAAAATCAGCTGATAATTAAAGATAGCGTTCGCACTGAAAATCGCGATTTTTTGTGAGAATTGTGGACTTTTTTTTTCATTTTTAAAGAATACATTTGCAAAGTTACATAATTTAATTTAATCCAACGTTTAGATAACAGCATTTTTATCAAAAATGAAGCAAAAATGCTCTAATTATTATCGACCATTTTCCTTTAAACTTCACTTTTTTCAAAATTTAATTTCAAGATTTTGATGCTTTGACTTTTTGCCATCGGCTACGATACCAGAACGCCTTTTGTCACCATCCGAGGCACCCTGACAGCAGCACGGCACGTCACAGAGATTCTGCAGCCCGTATTACTGCCCTTTCTGCACACTATAAACGGCGCAGTCTTTCGGCAGGATTTCGCCAGACCGCAGATGGCAATCATGAGCATGGCATGTCTGCATGATGTCCACTGCCTGCCATGACCCGCGAGGTCCCTAGACCTATCGCCAATTGAGCACGTGTGAGACATGTTGGGACGTCGTTTACGATCACCCCGCAATCTCCATGAACTGACACAGTAGGTTCACCAGATCTGGGCAGACGTACCCCAAGATAACATTCGCCAATCGCCAACTGTATGATCACCTACACCTGCGGCTGGAACAATGCATAGCTGCTAGAGATGGTGCCACAACCTACTGATGCAGCTTTCTGTTGGGACACCCTGTACAAACGAGTGCACGACTTGGCTCCATAACGTAATGAAGTTGTGTTCAGATGTATCTCTTGCTGTATACCTACTTTTGGCTCATTCGCATAACTCCTTGTGGGTGGGGCAATTAAATTGCAAAGCAGTGTATTTTTATTATTTTTTGTTTTGTATTTACTCCGTAATATTAATTTTATTTATTTATTATTTCTTTTTTTATTTTTATTTTTTTTATCTTGCAACTCTCATTCTATTTGCTTGATATTGTAATTCCGTGTTGGCTTGCATTAGCTGTGTGAACACAATAAATGGATTGAATCGTAAATGAATTGAATTGAATTGAATTATTATTAGCATTGAGAACTTTTAAAAGTGTAAAAGCAGCCTATTTTTGAAGATGGAAAGAATATTACTAAGTACGATGGTGGTATATTAATGGTGTTTTTGATTGTAATAAGTTTTAAATTTTTAATATGTATCTGTTGTAATTTATCTTATTGTCCCATACTAGGCAATTAAGAGGAATCGGGACATTTGACTGTAACTTAAATGTATTAGTTCTTTTAATAAATGATTATTATTATTATTATCATTGTTTGGGGAAGCCAAACTCGGATCAAGTCCGGAAGCCAATCCCAGAGGCGACGCAAGGGACTCAAATGCGAGGGAGGGAAAGTTACGCACTCGTGGGAGTATTGATGTTTGGGTGTAGGAATTTCCTTACTATGTGACAAGTGTTTAGAATTGTGGCTTTCTGTAAGGTTTTGTATAAGTGTGGGTTTAAATTTAGTGTTGACAGGCTTTTGTGTAGCCAGTGTGGAATAACCCCAGTAGCAGAAAGAACGATAGGAACAATGTGTACTCTGTTAACTCCCCAAAGGCGTTTTATTTCGTGTGCAAGATCCGTATATTTAGTAATTTTGTCAGTGTATGTCTTTTGTAAATTGTGTGTGTTGGGGATGGAGATATCAATTATGTAAGTCACTTTGTTTTGCTTATCTACTAGTGTAATGTCTGGTCTGTTATGAGGGATAGTTTTGTCAGTGACTATAGCTCTGTCAAAATATAGTTTATGTGTCATGTTCTTTAAGACAGTGTCGGGGATATATTTATAGTATGGAGTGTGCAAGTTCCTTAACTTGTGTATCTTAGCTAGATGTTGATGTATGATGTTGGCTACCTGGTTATGTCTGTGTAAGTAATCTGTCTGCGTGAGTATTTTGCAACTGGATATGACGTGTTGGATGGTTTCCTCTGCGATATGGCATTTCCTGCAAGACCCGTCAGTGGAATCTTTGATAATATGTTTTCTGTAGCTTTTAGTGTTAAGAAACCTGGTCTTGTATGGCAATCATGGTTCCTTCAGTTTCCCCAAAGAGGCTCCCTTCACTCAACCAAAAGTTTGACGCTTTTTTGTCGACGTGTGGCTGGTTGAGGTCAGAAGGATGTCTATTGTGGAGTTGCTTTCCGAGCCATGATTGAAGTTTAGTTCATGTTGTAAGAATGTTATGGGTGTTCTGCATGCTCTTCAGATTCAAAGGAGTGTAGTTTGTATCAGCCATGCAGACTGCTTTGTGTAACGGTGATGAGTGTTGTTTAGAGTAAAAGAATTCTCTGAGTGACTGAGTCTGTTTGTGGTGTAGATCTATTATATCAATAAGACCTCTGCCTCCCTCTGAACGAGGCAGGGTGAGTCTTTCAATAGCTGCGTGTGAATGGTGCTTTCTGTGCTTTGTAAGCAGTTTACGTTGTTTCCTTTCAAGTCTCTCAAGATCTGTGTGTGTCCACTGGAGTAGGAGAGTATTGGCGTGGCATAAGCATTGATGGCCTTGATTAAATTTCTGGAATTTAAATGCGTTTTAAGTATTGTCTCTAGCCTATGAAGATATTGTTTAGTGAGTGTATTCTTTATGTGTTTGTGCTCCAGAAGCTTGGCTTGCTTAAATCCTAGATATTTGTAAAATTCGTCATTTTCCATAGCAGCAATGTGATCTGGTTCATCTAATGTGAAGCCCCCCTTCCTGATTACTCCATTTTCAATGTTAATGGTTTTGCATTTGTCCAACCCAAATTGCATGTGTATGTCTTGTGCAATGTCAAGTAATTGGTGCAATTGTGTTTGTGTGGAGGCGTAGATTTTCATGTCGTCCATGTATAGTAAGTGTGAAAGCGTGTAATGGCATCTTTTATTATGTTTAATTGTGTAGCCGTAAGTTGTGCTGTTCAGTCTGTTTGAAAGTGCATTTAGTGCAAGACAAAACCAGAGTGGGCTCAGTGAGTCAACCTGGAAGATGCCCCGGTTTATCAGTATTATTATCTATATTATTATCTATATTATTATTATTCTTATTGTTATTATTTGGTAGCATTCTAATTAAGTACAAAAGGGAGTAGGAAAGAAATGCATAAGGAAAAACTTATGCAATAAACGAAGGCAATCGCTCCTACGTTTTTGGGTCCTAAACAATCCAGTGGTATAATCCGTAATTCAATAGGGAGAACATTCTATAAGTAGATTGCCATGTAGAGTTGGTCTTGACAGAAACATTGATACCTTGAAAGAAATTTCAAATACAGTTTGTGATCAAAAGTTTAGGGACACCCCTCATAAATCATGGAATGTGACAAATGTCCCCGGACAATGACATGTAAATTATTTCAATAGCGTCACATCTTCAGACACATATCTGCTTCGTATTATTAAGATATGGGTCGTTTAAAAGAACTCAGCGACTTTCAACGTGGAACTATCATAGAATGCCAAGTCGAGCTATCATAGTCAGTCCGCGAGATTTCCACCCTTCTACAAATAACCCGTTTAATTTTAGGTAATGTGTTTGCGAAGTGGAAGACCCAGGGAGCAACAACAGTGCAACCACGAACTGGTAAACTCAAGAAACTGAAGACAGAGATCATCGAATGTTTGCTCGTGTGGCCCTGAGCAATCGAAGGTTACCCTTCTGCTGAAATGATTGCTACAGAGATCAGGAATTCTGCTTGCTGTCTTACTAGCACAATCGCCATTCGACGGGAACTACTTTTCTTGGTTTCCACGGTCGTGCTCTTGCTCACAAGCCCTTCATCACTCACAACAATTCCAGGCGACGTTTGGAACGGTGTAAAACTCGCAGAAACTGGAGAATGGCACAGTGGAAACGTGTCCTATAGACCGATGAATCACGCTTCACACTATCAGTCAGATGGACGAAGTTTGGCGGATGCCTGGAGAACGTTCCTCCCTGAGTGGTATGGTGGTCCACTGTGACGTTTGAAAGATATGGCATCATGGTATGGGGCACTTTTTCATGGTTCGGACTGGGCCAGCTTGTTTCTGTTAAAGGGACGATGAATATTGTCGCTTATCGAGATATCTTGAACAACTGTGCACTGCCAGCATTGTGGGAACAGTTCGGAAATGAGCCTTTTCTGCATCAACATGACAATAATCCTTGCCGTAGAGCAAGGTCTGTATACGACTGGTTTCAAAACAACAGGGTTGAAGAAAAGAATTGGTCTGCTCAAAGACCCGATCTCAATCCCATTAACACATGTGGGATGAATTATAACGTCGACTACGAGCCAGACCACGCCATCTTTCATCCGTGGCTGAACTAAAGTGCTCTGAGGTAGGAATGGAGAGAAAATTCCAGCTTCTTACTACCAAAAACTGGTGGAAAGTCTTCCTCGGAGGGTGGAGGCTATCATTAGAGCAAAAAGAGTGCCACCGCTTACTAATTCCTGTTATCTGAAGCCTGCGACGCAGAAATTCTAGTGTCCCTAAATTTTTGATTATTAGTGTATAGCATATTGAGATAGTCGATACGATGAAGCTGTGCACAAAGCATACTACGATGAAATGTACAGGGTGAGGCAAATTTCTAATATATTCCGACGGATGTCTTCTAATATTGGTAAATTATGCTGAATTCATATGGACTGATATTTGGTTAATTTGAAAACCGTTCGAAGAAATCGGTTTTAGGTCAAAATTAAGCCATACAATTAGTGAAAAAAAAACGACGGAAGATCATGTCCGCGATAGCCTAAAGTTCTCTTTAGTTCCTTCTGACCCTAGAGTTTACCTGAGGCAATAACCATTTTACAGCGATCATGCTACACGAACAAGTAGTTCTAGTAAGATAACTTCAAAACCTGTAACAAAAGATTCTGTACTCTGTCGTAAAGTAAAAGAGATGCTTTCGTTTTCCATTTTTATATCTTGTTACTATTTTGTCTTAAAATGCATTATTTATTAGAATAAGTTTTTAATATTTCATTGCCAAACTTTTAATAGTTTATTTTTAATATTTTCTCTTTAATGGTAGATCAGTCTTAATCACTCTTTTCCTTGTGCGATATCTCTGAGTTTTAACAAAAGAAGGTAGATTATCAGCTCAGGCAACTGTGGGATCAGAAGGAACTAAACAGAGCATGGAAGGTATGCGCATGAAGTAGGAATGCGCATGCACCACTTCATGTGCCTTCCTTCATTTCCGACCATAGAACTGTCTGAGGCGGGAAGTAGTATACAAACGATTTGGCGAACAAAAATGTCGACTTGTGTTGCTCCCGGATGTTAAATCAATTCGCAAAGAGCAAATTTATTGAGCAAAGGAGCGTTTCATCAATTTCCGTGTACCGTTTTATGGTCTCCGAGTCCTTAATAAATTAATAATAATCACGGCACTCGGCAGTCAATCTGAATAATGTCGACTGTTAGTCACAGACAATTTCGAAAATGCAGTTATTACGAAAGCGGAAGTACGTCTAGGCACGAAGTAGGCAAATGTTTGTAAACATGCACTCCGTCCATAGGAATCGATGTCGCGGAATTTTTCCTTCCATTTTTTCCATTAATATCATTACCTTATGCTTGGAGTTCCAACTCCAGTTTTCGTATTTAATTTCTTTTATGCGAAATGAGTTCCATTTTTCCGTGCTGGCCCCAAAAGTATACACTATAATAGAGGACGGAAAGAACAAGCGGCTTTATAAAGCAAACATTCGTATATTCCTGATCGAATTACACGCTCTTACAACCCCTGGCAAAAAGTATTCGATCAACGCAGGCTATACCAATAAAGACACTGTTTTCAACTTAATATACATCAAAGGTATTATTTTTATTTAGTCAAATGTAATCATGGATAAATATTAGTCCTAATTGTTAATTTAAGCCTCCGAAAAAAAATTTTGTTCAAAAAATAAAAATTAAAAAAACCAACACTGCAATCCTAGCTTGGAAAAAAGTATTCGATCAAGGCGTTTTAAGAACATTGTATTTATTTAATATTTGGTTTGCCGGCCTTTGGCCTTAATTACAGCCATGATACGTTGTGGCATTGATGTCACAAGTTTTGTACAATGGTCAGAGGTGATTTCAGCCCATGATTTTTTTATCGCTTCTGCCAGTTCATCTTTGTTGGTTGGTTGTTTCCTATTGACTTTTTTTTTAACGTTGCCCAAAGATTCTCAATGGGATTGAGATCTGGTGAGTTGGCAGGCCATTTCATTCGCAAAATATTTCTATTTCGAAGAAATGTTGCGACAGTCTTCGCTCTATGACACGAAGCATTGTCATCTTGAAAGATCACAGCATCCTCATCTTCAAAATATTTCTCAAGCGTTGATATCAAAAATCGGTCTAAAATTTCTTCATACACTTCAGCATTAACTGTACTTTTCACGACGCACATTTCGCCTGGTCCTTTTGATGTCATACAGCTCCATATCATAAGGCCTTGGGAGAATTTGTTTTTTGTAAGAAGACAGTCCGGATGAAACTTTTCAGTTGAACGACGCCAAACAAATCTTCCATTGTCATCACCACTTCCAATGCATATTCTGGATTCGTCTGAGAAAACAACTTGTTCCCATTGGTCAACTGTCCAATTCTTGTGCTCTTTTGCCCATTGCACCCTTGCTTTCACTTGTTTTGCAGAAAGGTGTGGCTTGGTTTTGGCTTTACGAAAACTGTAGCCCATGTCGTGAAGGCGATTTCTTACAGTGCGATCACTAACTTGGACACGCGATTTCTTCCATTCGTTGTTCAGCTGTTTTGATGTGGATTTTCTCATTTAGTTGACCAGTTGTCTCAATTTTCGATCTTGTCTCTTAGTCGTTTTCAGGGGTCTTCCTGATCTTCGTCTATTTTCCACGGTGCTGTCTTCATCATATTTCTTTTTAATGTAGCTAACTGTGCTCTGGGCACATCCAATCACAGAGGCTACATAACGTTGGGATTTCCCCTTATTTAAGAGATATGATTTGCTTTTTCAAATCAATACTTAGCTCTTTTTTGGGGGCCATTGTGATCATGAAAAAATTCACGTGAAAATAAATTTTGGAATTAATTACTAAAGAATCTTACTGTTCACTCCCCTTTAAAATAAAAATGGAATCATCGATTTTTTCTCTATTATTATCTACCGGTTTTAAGCAATGATCGAATACTTTTTTCCAGGATACTCAGTGATCGAAAACTTTTTTCCAAGCTAGGATTGCAATGTTGATTTTTTTAATTTTTATTTTTAAGACAATTTGTTTTTGCTGGGGCTTAAATTAACCATTAAGACCTATATTTATTCATGAATACATTTGACTAAATAAAAACAATACTTCTGATGTCTATTAAGTCAAAAACATTGTCTTTATTATTATAACCTGCGGTGATCGAATACTTTTTGCCAGGGGTTGTATACGTTTAACTAACAAGGGAATCCCACATAGCCTATCCGCTTTAACAACGGAGTCTTTGTATGGCTTTGTATGCTCAATTTTTTTCGTTTCCGCGGTTTATTTTGAAAGAAACAAAATTTCGCACTCTCTTATTTTGCAAGCATCTATAGTAGCTTCAGTTTGGTGGAAATCTGTGACATACATGTTCGAGGGATTCCCTTATAAGTAAGATTTGCGTTAGAAGATCACGATCAGATGGTCAATTAGGGTGGGCTAATTCATTTTTTGAGCTAACAAATAAGGTGGACTCCACGTTGGGTATGAGGAGTACTCTAAAAAGATTTTAGCCAGAAACTCTGGGTGCATTTAACGAAGACCATTCATTTAGCACTTATCGAAGTAGTCTCCCTCAGCTTCTATACAGAGTTGGGAGTGAGGGAGAATTCTCCTGAATCAGTCGGGCATGCATTTTTTCCAGTCCTGAGGAGTGAGCTCAAAAATGCGGAATGGGACGTTTCGGCCAGACCGTTTCGGCGCGAGACCAATTCGGCGCTGGCCGTTTGGCGCCGGATCAAAACTCCCAGTTTTGAAATGGTTTCCATGCAGGACCAATATTTACCTAATTAAAAACTAAATGCTATAAAAGTTATGAGATATTACCTAAAAAATATATACAACCCCTGGCAAAAAGAATGAACTCACTATGTGACTTATTATTGACAAGGGAAAGGAAAGTCACAGAAAACCTATATTTGAATTGAAAATGCAAAAACAAAAATGTTTTAATGACTCTAATCTATAATGTACAGTAATTTAATGTCAATGCATTTAATTGGATACAAAATAAAAAAAATAAAAAGTAATCCACCACCTTGGAAAAAAGTATCAACGCAGTGGTTTCCTGAGAAAGAAGTTTGAACTCAAACAACTTTTCTGTGGAGAAGAAACATTTCAATACATTAGTACACTATATGATCACAAATATCCGGACACATGCACGTTTGCGCT
>JAHWFO010061155.1:1816567-1829520 GCA_023313115.1 Rhysida immarginata
CCCCCCCCCCCCCCCGCAAATCCGACCCCAATGGAACAACTGGGGCTAAACTTCATAGTAATGTAGATCTTGCCTAGAGGAATCTGGATACTGAAATTTATAAAAAATTAATAAATATTAGTTATGCATAAAGGACCATTATTTTGACAGAATGTGTTACTCGAATGCTTTTGGGTACACTATTTTTTGTCAGGCTATTAGAATCATAAAGAGATTGCCCTTGTGCTTTGTTAATCGTCATTGCGAAAACAAATCGCACAGGAAATTTAAACCAAGATAATTGTTGTCTGGGTGATGGCGGGGTGGACATAAAATTAGTGACAGTCGGTATCCAAATTGCTCATTATTATTATTGGCCCTACTTTCAGATTGAACTTAATGTGGTGGCATTCCATGTGGGTTCCAATGAATTTATTTAAAAATTCTGTGGGTTAGTTTCAGCTTGCTCCTGGTCCATAATAGTGTCAATAGATTTATATGTAATGCAAGATCTTGTCAACTCTTGAAAAATGACGTTTTTTTATTTACATTCTCATTCTTTGGTGCAAGAATCGTACGTTCTCAAAGCCACTGTCGGTCCTCAATATTTGTGGCTATGTTGGGGTACACATTATGTATAATTTTCTCGCACTGACGACAACATATACAGAAATCAGTTGAGAGAGAAATTACACCTGACGCAATATTGTTTAATATGACATTTCCAACGTTCAGTGTCTTTAAATAGAGCACGCGTTTCATATTAAATTTTAAATTTTAAAATGAAAAAAAAAGTATGCCCTGCCACACCTAAATCTTATCTTAATGCGAGGCACCAAAAATTATTTTTTACTTTTTATTACAATTTTTAAAGCAAAAAGGAATACTTTTTTAAAAATATAAAGGGGGTAAAGGGGGTAAAGGAATACTTTTTTCAAAAAGTGGGTAAAGGGGGTAAGAATATAAAGTTTTTTTATATTTTATTTTATTTTTAGTAATATTAGGAAGACAAATAAATATTCAGTTAAAGTAGAATATTACTGTTCTATTCTCATTTTTGCATATGTAATAGTTGGAAAGTACAATTTAGCATGTTTAAGGAGTTTATTTTTATTATTAAGTTTTGCGTGAGAATGAGAACAATATAGTGATTTCCAAGAAAATTGGATGAATTTATTGCAAAAGTTTTTTTTTTTAATAAATTTGTACGTATTTGCTCAGTCTTCTTTTCAAAAAAAGAAATATTTGAGAGATATAAAAGATATTTAATGCCTTCAAATGTCAACCGAGAAGTATAACACTTTAAAGCCTTATGGTCTGGGGGTGTTTTAATAGTCAAAGTGTTGGTGAATTGTTTATTGTGAAGAGCCGGATCCATACTAAAGTTTTTACAAAACTGATGGAAGTCTCTATCACCCCAATTATTGAGAAGATTTGTTCATCTGAAGAAGTTATTTTCTAACAGGATTGTGTACCAGCTTATACCTCCAAAAAATGGTGAAAGAGAAATAAGTGTCCTGAAATGGCCAGGAAATTCGCCTGCCATGAATCCAATCGAAAACTTATGGACAATAATGAAAAATAGAATCCAGAATCCGCGCCCAAGATACAAAAAAAGATCTTATTGAGTGCATCAAAAACGTTTGAAATATATTATACAGGATCTTTGCCTAAACGAATTGAGACTGTTACTACGGCAAAAGCTAACTCTACAAAATTGTAAAATCAATTATGTATAAAAAAAGATAAGATATTTCCAATTTTGCAATACGTGAAATTAATTTTATTTTCGCTGACGCAATGTCTTTTGTAACAACAAAGTCTTCAAAGCACATGATTAAATTTAATTATTATTTTACTGATTTTATTTTATTAATTTGTGCACTTAAGTTATAAATTATAATAAAGTTATTTTGCTATATTTAGGCCTAATATTGATGACGTTTTCATCGTCTGTTGTGAGGCCTGTAGTTTAGAAGGTGATGTCATAACTCGACTTTTCGATAGAGATCCTGAGATCCTGATGGCATAATTCTCAATGACCTATATTAAAGTTAGACCCCGAAACTTACCGCCATACTTGAAGCCAGTTAGGAATATTGGGAAGCTCCGCCTCCCAGAACCCTCATAGCCTAAAGTGAGTGAAGATGATACGAAACACATTGCTAAACATGAGAGTAACTGATTAATAATTCTTTCACAGTCTGATCACGGAGTGATAAGTTTATCGTTTCGTTAACTTTGTATTTTAAGTATTTTATTATATTTACTAGTAATAAAGCCCGTCATACGACGGTGCAAGAACAGGTGAATCTGTAAATTCTATATTGTGATAAAACCGTGATAATTGACTGGACTGCCAATAGTAAATAAATCGCTGTCAATATGAATGCGAGGATGAAATGTTTTCTTACTTATTTTACACACCTGCTTATTCGTTAAGGTCGCGGGGGCAGCGCTCGATATGTCCCGCCATCAGGGGCATGTCCTCAATGGTACTACCCAAGCGACTCTAACTCAGATGCTCTGTAGTCTAGCTATCTTTGTACGCCGACCACTGACTTGAAAAATAGCAACTGTCTAGGAAGAAAGTTTGCGGCATCCGTACATGTGGCCATACCGAAGTAACTGAGCCCTCTCAATGCGGAGAGGTAGCGGCTCAACATCTATAGACTGCCTTATATTGATGCTGAACACTATCTAGTAGGGAACACCTGCCGAACATCCGAGGATTTCATTTCGGCACTCTTTCGGTAATTATCCAAGATTCATGACCATAGATGAGAATGGGGACAAAGATGTATTTGAGAACAAAGAGATTGGCTTTCTTTCCTAGCTCGAGTTTGTTCCACGGATCATCACAGTTCACGTCAGACACAGCTCTTTTAATTTTATTCGAAAGCCCGGCGTACGACGGTTACCGCAACAGTGAAAATTGTAAGTTCGACCTTATTTTAAAAACAGTTGATCTGTGACAGAACTGTGATAATTGACAGTTTTGCCAATAGTAAAAAAAGTCGCTGTCAATATGAGAGCGATGCTAAGACAATCTGTCCGATTACGATGTGACAAAGTCACTACTATCAATTTGACAGTTATAACCTAACGCAAAAGCACATCTACAACTGTTAGATGTAAGCTTTGCTCTTCAGTGAAAATGGCTCGACGGTCTCTGTTTTTACCTCCCTCATTGCTCAATTTCAACGGTAGACTGTTTTTGGGGGGATACTGCACGACTAAACCCCTGTCACAAACTTCAGGTGATTACCCACAGCGAGATGAAAAACAAAAGTTTCATATAAACAGGGTCCGGGTAACGAACCGTTTATGAAATTTCCGCAGTTAAAAGTGAAGTTTGCAACAAACCGTTCAGGCGGAGGGGGGGGGGGAGGGGAGGTCGGATAACGAACCCAGGCGGGGTTTTACTATAGTACCCGTTTCACCCCCCCTGAATGGTTGTTTAGGTACACCTGAAGTTATTAGCAGGCGCACCTGTTAATAACCAATAAATGGGACGTTATTTCAAGAATTTGTTGTAGCTTCTTCGCATGTCACCTGCCATCCATAGAATAGAAAATCCAGCTGGTGAAACTTCAATTTTAACTGCGGAAATATCATAAACGGTTCTTTATCCGAACTATGTTTATATGAACTTTTGTTTTCATCTCGCTGAGGGGAATAGCATCAGAAGTTTGGACGGGGGTTTAGATATACCCTGTATTTTAAAACTAAAAAAAATTAATTATTCATATTAAATGAATATTATAAAGTAAGAAAAACATAATGATATTTGCTTTTGATTTTATTCCATTGGAGTTTCTTTTCTATTTTATGACTTTTCCTTTTTATTAATTTATTCAACTGAAAAATTATTCTATGCACACTGAATGAATATCATAAAATCTAAAATCTAATGTTACCTACTTGTGACTTGAATTGTTAATCAATTTCCAAATTTTATTTGAATGTTTTTATTTTTATTAAAATTAAAAAATAAGAATCGTATACATGTAATGAATTTCGTAATTTAGAATAGCTAAAATTACTTACTTAGGATTTAATTTGATTGTTTTATTTATTTTATTGTGCTTTTTTAAATGTCGACAGTTATATATAGTTAAATCTTTGACTACAATATACTCGTATTTCGAACCGTAGTTTACGAAAAAGATACAAAAGATTATTTCAATAGTCTCTTTCGTCGGCTACGATTTTTGGATTTTAACAATCAGTGTTTTTTCATTTGTTGGAAACAATGAAGGTTGTATTGTTGCTCGTCACTACGGAAACGGGCACGGAGCAGGAGGATTTAGCATTTTATATATAAGATAAGCAAGTTTCGATTATGATTTCAATTTCGTTTCGATCATCTTTCAGTTCCGTTTTTTCATTTCAGTTACGTGTTTTTTTATTTATGCTTGAGGAAAGTGATTCCTGATCCTTTTTCGTGTCTATTTGTACAGTTGTACGCGGAACTGGTTTTGAATTAATTATTCCTTGGGCCCAAAACCGTTAAAAGCAAAGCAGCCTGGCAACTAACAAACAGCGTCATGATTTCACTTTGGCGGCGATGTTAACAATAGGATTCGGAATATACCTTTAATAATATACATCATTGATAATTCTATATTCAGTATCCCTACTCTTCAGCAAATATAGCAGATCAACAATGGAGTTCGCTTGTGTCCACAGGTCAGAGGATTGAAAATCATGATGCATCTGAATAAACGAAATAAGAATCATGGTCGAACAAGAATTGTCGTGCGATGGTGGCGCCAATAGATGGCAAAAACTGTCAGTGGGCACACAAACAAACAACAGACAGAAAATGAATTTTATATATAAGATTGATGACTTTTGTTACGCGTTCTGGGCAAGCGCGTGACGATTGTTTTTGGAGAAGCGACAGCGACTGCCAAGTTTCTATGACGGAGCAAGGGAGAAGAACAGAGGCGACATTCGATGACGTTTTCCGAATACGGACTACAGCGACATCTGATGCATTGGAATCAACTAAATAAAACGGAAATGAAAGTTGTTCGTATTTTACCACAGAATAAGAGACTTTAATTTATATATGACGTCATTTCACATTCCATTTCTGTTTTTTCATTGGTTAACAAGATTTTATCCACGCGCAGTTTGTGCGTTAATTAGTTTCAAATTCAATCAATATTGTTGCAAAGCTCGCACATTCAAATTGTTTCGTGTGACGAATTTTGTAGTGAATATTTTATACTTTTTTGCTACTTATATTCCTTTTATATTGTTTCTTTCTCAAAGGCTTACTTGATGGAATAGTATCCGTGACTGTTGTTGCTATCGACATTTGTCTCTTTCATTTTTTTTTTTTATTTTCTCTCATTCCTTTTTTTCACTCTTTGAATTATGAATGCTGTTATCAGTTTTTGATAACGGAATCCATAATTGAATGGGTGTCTGGAAGAAGGGCGTATGTTACAATTTTAAAATTTTACAAGAAACTCCAAAAACTAAACGCGAAAATCGAGATCGTAATCACTGCGAAAATCTTTTATGCCCTTCTTCCATTTTTTAACTTTCAGAAAGTACAGGTACTATCATGAAATTATAGTGATTAGAAAAAGGAAGAGGCTTGAAAGAGAAAATATTTTCAGTCATTTCTTCATCAAAACAAGAATATGATAACGATTCAAAATTCAAAATTTCTTAGTCACAACTGTTTTATATTTGCGACTAAGTTTGTAAGATCATATTTTACCTTTTTCCATTAAAAAAAACATTTTGGAAAAAATGTAACATGTGCCCTTCTTTCAGAGATCCATTCAATTATAGTAGTTTAAGCATATGGACTTGCAATTTTGATATACTGATGATTTTTTTAAAGTCCGCTCATACTACTGGAACTGAAAGAACTGATGTTTCTTATCTAGTTCTTGGGGCAGATTGAGTTTTATTTACTCACTGATCTAAGGGGCTGTGACCAGTTCCCTAATCCCTTGTTTCCTATTCTGCTTTGTGCAGTGCATCTTTTTTGTGTTCGGAAGTGCTTTATAGCTTATTTCGATGGCATATATTGTTTGTTCTATGTGTTGGATGCACTGGTAGTGCAGTGCAATATTTTAATGGGGGTACTGTTTGTGCAATACAGAATTGTTCGTTTGCTCTGTTGAAGCAGTGCAAAATTTGTTAGTTGCCCTGTTGATGCAGTGAAACAAAATGTATGTTATACTGAGTCTTGTACTGTTTGTAATTGTACTTCAGTTCGTTTAAATTGTGATGCTTTTCTGTCTTGAGTAAAGTTTTGCAGAACAAGTTAAAAATGTATCTTACATTTGCGATGTTATCTTACATTTGCGATGTTATCGTATGTAAGTGGTTTGTCCTAATGTTTATTGTATTTAATTATCAAATAATATTTCTTTTATTTCGAATTCTTTAATAAACTCTTCTGTTGGAATGTTTTTATAACCCACTGCTACAACTAGTCTCTTTGAATATTAAATTAATTAATTCTTTGGCTAAAATTTTAAAATTTTGGTTATTGCGAAATACAACGCCATCACCAGTTTAGATGTTTATACGACCACTATCGATCAAGGCTAAATTATAAAAAAATGAATTTCATTTCATTACATCTTGATTGTGGGGAACAAAAATAAGTCGCAAGGTTCCATGTCTGGAGAATAAAAGGCAGGCATCAACATATTGATCCGATTCTCATAGAAAAATTAATTGTCTTAACGGCGGTATGTGCTAGGGCGTTGTCATGATGCCACAATAAACCTCTTTTTGTTCGGTTTTCGGACGTTTCTCCTTCCATTTTGTAGGATTTTTAGCACGAAGGACGTCACATACCACTCTGTTGTAATCGTCTTTTTGTTTCCAAGCACCACCCCTTCTGAGAACGTTTGCATTTCTGTGGTGGTGCTTGCCCCTTGGGGAGCCACTATTTGGATTATTCCTTAGTTTCGGGTCGTTATGATAGAGCCATGTTTCGTCACTTGTGCAGATGTCGTTGATATGTTTTGATGCCCCGTTCTTGAACCTTTCGATCATTTCTTGGCACCATGTCATGTACTTTTACTTAATGTGGGCTAATTAGTGTGACAAAGGAGGCAGAGTTGAATTGTGATTAAATAAATTTTAATAAGATCAAATTGTAAGCTCTTATACAATTGAAATTCGAAATATTCATTAACAATAGCTTGAATTGTCACATTGAAGTTCAGTCCACTTCTTTGGATGGCACGTCTTGTAATGGCGTGGGAAAGTCGCTGGATCATCTTCTGAACCGCGAAATCCAGGTTCCTCTAATGACGAGCTGGATTGGACATCTACTGTAGGCAAATTTACGGCGTTAGGCGAGATGACTGCTTTACGTTGAGCTGAGGTACCAAGAAGTACTGGTGCCACATACGTGGAGAGCGATGACCTTGATAGGCTTAATGAGGGCTGATTAGCGTCTGGGAAAATAATGTTCAAGATTAGCAACGATCAGCAATAGCAGTAACTAATTCTAATTAACGAGTAATATGCAACATGGATTTTAAACTAATTAAAAGCAGTACCCTCAGAAGCTTCCCCTATACCTAAGCGCGGACATTCCCCAGGGTGCCCCGCGAAAATACCGGCTATAGAATCAAAAGGAACGACGACCCCGACGCTCTCAACCTCGAAATGACATCGGGTTTCGTTTGAAGAGGTTTTGTAGCTCTGGGGGTCTCCGTCGTGTGCTCGATGTGGGCCTGGAATTGACCTCTCGCACCCGGCTGCTTTGGATTCCTTTTGTGAAGCACGGCTTTGAGCAACACTAAGATGAAGACCCGACCTGGAGGATTCTGAGCCGCTTCTGCGCACTCGATCCTCCAATGCTCATTCTTCACCTTCTTCTCTCTCTTCTTGGCTGGTCTATTACCGGCGGGGGAGCTCCTTCTCTGCGCTGGCAATTTTTTTTTTTTGGATCCATGCCAAATTCTCGGAATCGTAATTTCTGCTGGATCTTCTCTTCCGAGGATTTGACACACCACTAAACTCGGGATACTTTATGATATTGGGTCAACAAACAAGGGATCGATCGTGCTGAAACCTTCCTGACTTGCATTTGGTCATGCAAGATTGTTATAACAGATGATTATCAGATGCCCAGGCTTGCTTCAATCTAGGAGTAGTTCGCGATCATATCCGAAACGCACGGATATTTTCCGCGTAACTGCATCGACTGGCTGTCCTCTATGTGCTCCCTGTGAACCGTCTTCCCTTCTTAAACTCGCGGTACAAGGACGAAACTGTGGCTTTTCTCGAAGCTGTGCCAGGAAATGTTTGTTGTAAAATTTTAAAATAATCCGACATTTCTAAGCCTTTGAAATTATCATACAGGGTGATTCAGTCAATTTCTGACCATTTCAGTACTATGAGTTATTGACCCATTAATGTTTACAAACTTAGCATTTCAGTATGATATTTTAGGCAGTTCGGAGTTTTTATTCCCGTGGAAAAGTCTTGATGATATGCTCAATGTGGCCACCACGAACGTTCTGAACAGCTCGCAGCCGAATGGTGAAGTTGTTCATAACTCTATCCAGGATTTCTGCATCCACAAGGTGCAGCAGTCGACGATGCTTTGTCGCAGCTGGTCTAGGGGTCTTGGTGCTGTAGTGAACACACTATCTTTAAGGAACCCCCAGAGATAAAAATCACATGGGTTTAGGTCAGGACTCGTAGGGGGCCAAAGAAAGCCACCCCCGAATCCATCTGAAAACCTGTTTGAAATGACACGATTTCCGAATTTCTGATTGAGAAAGTCAAGCACTTCATTAGTGGTGTGAGGCCTAGCCCCATCCTGTTGAAACCATGATTGCTTGCCTGCCTGGTGTGTCCCGACACTAATACTTCTTCCGAAACTTTCTTTGCAAGGTTACAGGTGATTTTGTCTCGAAATACCATTCGACAACCTTGCATTTCTGCCCTGTTGATAAAGCGGGCGCCATTTTCAACAATACGATTTTCATGCAGCGCCGTTGCAACAATACAAACTCCAACTATTTAGAAATTCGATATGGCGCTCATATTCTTTCAATTGTTTATCCCTAATGCACGTCATTCGAGTGAAATGGTCAGAAATTGACTGAATCACCCTGTAGAAAATCATAGCACGTCATCCTGCTGATTTAGCTCCCCTGTGTTTTACGTCTACCTGCCAGTTACATTGTTTTTACGTGGCACACTCAAATCTTACACGCGACCATATTATAGAATGAAGTACGTGGAGAAAGTAAAATAAATTTGGTGGGACGCGTGCAGCGTTCTTGGCTAAAATCTTTCTTATAGAGTGCTCCTCGTATACCAGGTGTGTATCTGAATTTAGCGATCTAATTACGTTTTCCTATACATGTGGTGAAAAATTCTGTAAGAGGAAGTCATCATCGATGTTACTAAGCATCTGGGTAAGAGCATAGTATCCAGGCCTGAATCCTTCATTATTCCTCTTGTCTCCTAACCGGAGAACCAAGACCATCTATATTCGCTCTGTTATGAAGATAATCACATACCAAATTCAAGTTGGGACCCCTAGAAACACTGCAAAAGTTTTCGAGATATCGGTCCTAGAAATTTCCTACCTTCGTTATACGTAAGAATTAAGGGCAAGCATGTACAGACGCAGAATTAACCAGTGAACCTTAAGCTTATTGTCACGTGGATTACGCCAAGAAAAACGTCTCTCAAGAAAAGAGAAGGCAGATGACGTACACAAGCGAGCTGACGTCGGCGTTGTCATCCCGAAAGAATCACGTGATCGACAGAAATCGAGACAGAAAAAGGAAACATGGAACCGACGAGGTAGGATGGAAACTGGTGGTCGTCCGCAAATACAACCTGTGACAATAAAGTTCGGTGAATGATGGCAGATTGAGGGTGGATTGCTCGCTTACATGAAACAGCAGTTACTATCCTTCAAAGTAATCCCCGTCGATGGTAATGCACTTCTGGGAACGCCTGTACAAGTCCTGGAAACTCCTGGCGTAGTCGTTTTTAGGGATAGCCTTCAGTTGGGTCATAACGTTACGTTAGATGTCTAGCTACTTCGGGGGGCGTCTTCTACGGTGTTCCGGCCTCCTCGGAACAGTTTAAACCACTCATAAACACACTTCAAAGTAATAGCACTTTCTTTGTAAGATGTTGTCATCATTTCATGAGTCTCTTTCGTTCGCTGATCCATTTTGGGTTTCGACCGCGCGTACTACGCCTTCTCTCTTCAATGTCCTGTTTAAACACAATAAACACACTCACAGGGCTGATTCTCTCAAATTTGTTTAAACATTTCTCGACCTGTCTGGGGCAGGATACGACGATGGTGCATTCTTACGACCGTTAGCAATTTGACGTCATTCACCGAACTTTATTATGACAGGTTGTAGAATGCTACGAAGGCCCGAGTCAGGGGCTCCGACGACACGAGCGATAAAGTACACGCTTTCCTACGGACTCCATGCTCCAAGCGACAGCCACGAATCCATTGCCAAGCGACGGGGAGTACGACGATAACTGCGTGAAGGCGGTCGGCGAGCGACGCGACCGCGAGGAACGACGGCGAGCATACGACGACGAGTGGACCTGCGAATCGACACAGGACCCGGCCGAGCTGCAAGGTAGGCTGGAAAAAGCCATTGAAGGGCTATTAGTTTACCTAATTTCGCCCTCACTAACGACGGAGGATTTATCGAGCTCCGACGAACCTCCCCCCACCGTGAAAAAGGCAGTGACAGAGAATGGACGGAGCCAGCGCATTGAAAGCGGAGGAATGCGGTATCGGCGAAGTTTCTCGGACCACGGCGAACCTGTAATCCGTATTGACTGTTTCTCCTATCTTCAAACAAACAGAGTGAGTAATTTAACCGTATTTCGCACTCTTATCCAAACTACCATAATTAGACAATTTCGAGCCGTCTTCTACCCCGAAGCAAATTAACTGACGGAAAATGACGAGGCCGTGGCTGTTTTTCCGTTCTCCATTCGTAACTACTGCTTAAACGGAGAAGGCAGATTCATTCCAGGGTACTCGTCCTCTTTTCTTTAGATTTTATGCCGTTGAAGGTTGATGAAATTAATACACGCTATAGCCGAAGAAAAAGATAGGCAATTGCACTGAAAAGTCACCTGACCATCTTAGTCCAAGCAACAACGTAACTTTCATTATTTCCAACAAACGAAAAATACTGATTGCTAAAATCAACACCACCTATAAAGATAAGGCTGGGCGCTGAAACGTTGTTGCTACAATGTCCATTACATTGTTACATCATTCAGAAGGGAAATGTTAATCGTATTTCCACCAATAATAAGCCCGGAATTTTCCCTACTGAGGTGATGCTAATATCGTAGCCAACGAGAAAGACAGGCCCCGGCCAACACCACCTAAAGAGAAAGCTTGAGCGCGGAAACGTCATACATTGTTAAAATGTCATAGGTAGTCATCTTTAATCGCATTTCTACCACATTGCTGGCAAATTCCCTGACATTATCGGACTGTAAAATTGATGGAGCTCCAAGCAACGTAAATATGTCCACGAGTGTGTAAGCCACCTCTTCCGCCCTCTTTGATGTCAGAGCCCTCAGAACCACAAACTTTGTGCAATAACAAGCCCAAAATTATGACCAGGTATGATGATGAAATGTATGAAATTTCGCGTTCAGGCTTTGAGTAGAGGTGGTGTTACCCCGGCGCGGAAAAGTCAACTGACCATACTAGTCCGAGTAACAATGCAACCTTCATTGTTTCCAATCAACTTTTATTTTAACAATATTTTTATTTTAATAATTTTTATTTTAACAAATATTTTAACAATCAATATTTTTTCGTGTGTTGGAAACAATGAAGATTGGATTGTTGGCCGGATTACTCTGATCAGGTGACTTTTCCGCGTCGGGGCAACGCCTCCTAAAGATAAGGCCTGAGCGCGAAAACGTCAGACATTGTTAAATCATCATGCCCTGAAGACATAATTCAGGGCTTATTATTGGTAGAAATGCGATTAAACGTATCTTCGGATGATGATGTAATAATGTATGAAATTTTCGCGCTCAGGCTTTGAGTAGAGGAGGTATTGGTGTTGGTCGGGGCAACACCACCTACGGTGCGTTCACTTATTCGCTCGGAGTCATGCTCCGAGTCATGCTCCGAGTCAATGTGATACGTGATCAGAGTACTAGCGTCATGGCTCAGACGTGACCACCGAGAGAGAAGGCCTCCGCATTGAAATTTAATACATTGTTACATCATCATAGATAGTGCTAATTCAGGGTTTATTATTGGTTGAAATACTAATAACAATGCACTATCTATAATGATGTAACAATGTATTACGTTTCATCGCAGAGGCCTTCTCTCTCGGTGGTCACGGCCAACACCCCCTAGAAAGAAAGCCTATGCACTGAAAATTCATACATTGTTACGTGGTTATAAGAAGTCATAATTTAGGGCTTGTTATTGGTAGAAATACGATTAACAATGCCTTTTGATGATGATGTAACAATGCATGAATTTTCAGTGCATAGGTTTTCTTTTTAGGAGGTGTTGTCACGGCTCAGAGTCAACACAACGACGTCGATTGTTACAATCGAAGACTTTGATCGTTATAATCATTTGTGTGCAGTATTGCCAATTTACCCTTTTTTCATGCTTTTTTTGTCTTTTGTTGGACATTTTTAATAAAACTTAAACAATGCACATCAACCATCTACCATTCATTTACACTTCTTCAATTCTCTTCAAAAACTCTCATCATTATTCATTGGTGAACTTATTATATTTATTCTTATTATTTGTTATTTTATCTTCTCCATTTATAAACGAGTATAGAATCATTCATTAATAAATAAACATTATTGATCTAAGGAGTTTAAATGATTAATTTTAAATTTAAATGTGGCCAGTCTCCTTTTAATGGAGAAAATCGTAAAATTAATAAAAACAAAAAAATAAATAATAAATAAAG
>JAHWFO010061155.1:1834520-1858961 GCA_023313115.1 Rhysida immarginata
CTTTATTTATTATTTATTTTTTTGTTTTTATTAATTTTACGATTTTCCTCATTAAAAGGAGACTGACCACATTTAAATTTAAAAATAAATAAACATATTATACTACTTCGTAAATTAATGTATAATGCACAAAATAATGAAAATGAGCTTTTAAATTGGACATGTCCCTGCTAAATTGGCAACATGCTTGTGAACGATTAAAGATATTTTTCCCCTCTTCGCTACCTCCGGAGGCATCAGTTATGGGAAACCTTTATTATTAAGTTATTTTTATTAAGTTAACAGGAATAAACAATAATATATTTTTTATTATTTTTATAAAAACAAAGTTCTGGTCATAATTATAATTTTAATTTATTATCACAAAGGCTAGGGTGGCCTCATGCGTAAAGATTGAACTGAGATTGAGAATATAAAAATTAATAATTATACTGAAGAAATTGTCTTGAATCAAATTTTCAATCAATTTAAGCTAAATTTTCGTTTGTATTGTGCCAAGCCTACAACAATGGAAGGCTAACCAATTATGGTAAGCTGTGATCGCGCACTTTCGAAAGATAGAGGCGGCCATGTTGATAGTTAAACAACGTATGCGCCAGCTTGAAGAAATACGTTGTTTCTCTTGTTTGTGTGGATGCCACGGCTCCTAACAAGCGCGCTCGCAAACGATATCTCTTTGTAACAAAATTAATCATCATTGAAGTCGCAACTTTGTTGGCACTCTTCATTGTTGCGTCGTCTTTCTCATTAAAGTTTTTGACTCCGATGACTCCAGCTTGAAAGCAGGAGTTAAGGTAGTTAACCCGAGTCGCACTCCAAGCGAATAAAGAAACAAACTCCGAAAGACTCCAAGCGTATCCTGATGTTGGAGGTCAAGGGAGTTAACTCCGAGCGAATAAAGAAATGGAGAACAAATGACTCGGAGCAAATAAAGAAACGGAATCCGAATGACTCAGAGTCACGGGAGTCACTCGGAGTGACTCCAAGTGAATAAGTGAACGCACCCCTAGACAGAAGGCCTGCGCACAGAAACGTCATACATTGTTACATCACACAAAAGCGGCTATTGTTAATCGTATTTCTACCAATAATAAGCCCTAAATTTGGCTGTTTGATGATGATGTAACAATGATGACATTTCTGTGCGCAGGCCTTCTGTCTAGGCGGTGTTGGTCGGGGCCTGTCTTTCTCGTTGGCCTCGTATAAGAATGTAATGATGTTTCAGCGCCCAGACCTTATCTTTAGGTGGTGTTGCTAAAATTACTACCAGAAACTACCAGGCCTGAACATGGAAAAAAGAAAATATTGTTACGTCGAACTGGTGGTGCTATTACAAAAGTTAATTCAACGTCACAATCTTAGTGCTTCAACAATACATTATTGACGTCATGTTCAGGCCTGGTAGTTTTTAGGAGGCCGTGCTAAAATCCAAGAAGATCAGGCAATTTTCAATGCTAAGGCCTGTCGTACAAGCGGCCGAAATGAGATTTCTGAGAGTTGTGGCAGGTATTGCCCTACTAGATAGAATGCACAGCAGCACAATAAGGGAGTCTTTAGGTGTTGAGCCGCTACTTCTCCGCATTGAGAAATCTCAGTTGCGCTGGTATGGCCACATGATACGGATGCCGCAAACTGGTCTTCCTAAGCAGTTGTTGTTTTCCAAGCCGGTGGGTAAGAGACCAAGGGGTCGGCCTAGAACCAGGTGGTTAGACTACATGGAGAATCTGGGTTCGAGTCGCTTGGGTATTACCAGGGAGGACATGCACCTGATGGCGGAAGATCGCGATCGCTGGAAATCCTCCATAGGGCAGTTGCCCCCGCGACCCTAACGGATAAGCGGCTTTGAAAAGTAAGTAAGTAAGTAAGTAAGTAAGGCTTGTCGTTTTCGTTAGTCACGATGCTTGCCTTAATGATTCACGTTTTACGGGGGATAGTTATAAAAAGTATAAATAAATACCATTCAGGACATGATTCTACGCTCTGTGACTAGATACAACTCTGACTGAATGATATTAATTAGAAAATGGATGAAAAAATTCTGCAACCTGGACTCGAACCAGGAACCCCAACTGTCATGGTCGACGCCTTTACCAATTGGGCTATCGCAGACCCTTGTACTGGTATGCTGTCAGAAAGTTTATTATTGTGTGTTCAACAAACTGTCTGATGGTTTGGAAAGGATTAATTCACGATTTGTGAACCGGGTGCCGCCTCCCATTGGCCTTTCCATCTTGACAATTTGGCTGTCTTTAAGGCTCTTAGTTACAGCACGGCTATACAAGGGTCTGCAATAGCTCAATTGATAGAGGCGTCGACCATGCCAGTCGAGCTTCCTGGTTCGAATCCAGGTCGCAGAATTTTTTCATCCATTTTCTAATTAATATCATTTACCTGATGTTTGGAGTTAGTTCCAGTTTAATTTTTTTTTTCTGTGACTGAATATAACAATACGGTTACATGTTGATGAGTGATGCTGACGAGGCTGATAAATATCCATTTATGAAACATTTTTTAAATATAGACAGAAATAATTCAATACTCATAGCCTTTCTTTGATATTCTAAATGTTAAGGTTGTAATGTCGAATTTGCCTTGGCAAACCCAATCGGACTCAAAATTCCAGTGCAAGCACTTTAAAGAACTCTTTTCGTTCTTCCAAAGTGAGTATTTACTTTATTAACTCTAAGGATTTTTCATGTGTTCTTAATCATATTCAAATTCAGATATTGCAAAATTTCATCAAACAAACAGCCCGAGCAACGCCGGACATATCAGCTAGTAAAATATAAAGCACAATATTTGTATGTATCTATGTATGTTTGTCCGGTTTTAAAATGCAACTTGGAAGTAAGTTATAAAGTTGAAATTTAACACACAGCTGCGTAAATAAAATACTACCACAATGTTGGCAAAAATTCAAAACTGGAAATAAATCTCTCAAACATAATTTCAGTCATCATTTAAGACCTTCATTACTCCAAAATTACATTACTATCAATAAACTATCTCTCTGATTTCAAAGAGCTTCAAAAAATTTTGACTTGTGTCAGTTTTGTTTACATAGTTTAATTTTTTAAAAGTTAAGATTTTAATAAACGTTTTTAGTTTTTATTAATTAACACAAAAGTTTCTAGTTTTTAATTACATCGAGTTGCGGGTTCGAATCCTTTCTTAAGCACGCGTAACGATAATTATCGTAAGAAAGGGCGTCAAAGAGTATAAGTGGACGCGCCCATTAAGGTAAACAAACCGCAACTACTTGTAGAGATTCGCTGGAGTTCAACATGATATTGAAACATATTTTTTCTACGTGGAATGAAATTTTTACAGCTGAAGCGTGTTTTAAATTTATCTTTTTAAATCCTTCAGACCAACGACATATCCTGTAATTTAGATTTGTAAAATATTAAATTGAATATTTTTGGATAAATTTTTTTCTGAATTTCTATTCTTTTCTCCAATGCATAAAATTTGTCATGAAACAAAGGAATTGTTTTCCTCCTCTCTAACAGATGGCGATGAAAATATCGATCGACGCTTGACGAAGATATCGTCAGTATAGACCTCTGCACATTGAGGAGCGGACTTCACTGAGAATCACAAGCACATTCGCATCCCTTCTCTCCTACGTTACGTTGGTAAGTTTTTGATTCACTTTTATTTATTGTTTGTAATTAAATAAACAAACACTCTCGATAATAAATATTTTAGCGTCTGTTTTTAATTATGTCACAAACATAGAAATTTTTAATTGAATTTTTACTCGTGGGTGTGGTTTGTTCCTGCAGTTAGAAAGAAGTGATCGATCTCACAATGAAATTCTGCCTCATGGTAACGGCTCTCTTTCTGGCTGCAAACCTGCGACCAGCTGATTCACTAAAGTGCGTCCAATGCATCACTTGCGAAGAAAATGCACTCCCGGATGCCACAGAATGTATGATTGGCACAGGCAAATACTGCGTGAAAACTGTAACTGAAGTAGGAGACAAAAAGACGACCAGCCGCCTTTGCAGCCCTGCGGAGATGACTTCCTGCGCCGAACAGGGCGGAGGCAAAGTTTGCTCTTACAGTTGTACACAAGACGGGTGCAATTCCGCTTTTTCTAACAGGCCCAGTTTTATTGTAGCCATTTCGTTCGTTTTCGTTAGCATGTTCATTTATGCTAAAAACATGTAAGGCAAATTTTTAACTTTTCTTTTTTTTTTTTCTGTGTGCTAGAAATAATACCTAGCTTTATATTTCGGCTATATTCGTAACTTGTTATCGACGGTCAGTATTCGGATAAATTCCGACAAGGAATGTAATTAACTAAATGTTAACATTGCTATTCCCTCTCAAGAGTACAGGCTGTTTTATTTCTTTTACAAAATGACTCTTTTATTATTTTAAGTGCCATATTAAATCTGTAATTTTATATTTATTTTTCTGATCAATTTTCCTTACTTTGGAAGGGATACATTGATCTGAAGCGAATTAAGTTCCTACCGCTTCTAATAAAAAATCAAACATTTTGACTATTTAGCTTCATTTGATATCTTTAGCATTTTATTTCATAGTATAGTCTCTTGGCAGTATTATTAAGGAGGGAAAAACAACAAAGTTTATGCAATAAACGATTTTTCCCTCCTAAGAATATTAATAATAACCCGAAAAAAAATTACAGAATTTTGTCATAAATAATAACTTAACCACGATGCCTCTATTAAATATATGTATTTTATAAATATATATGTAAATATACATGTCATAAAATAAACTTTAATATCGTGTAAGTGATATTCTTTAACGTTTATATAATCGTGCATGTATTGATGCATAGCTCAAATTTTACTTTAATTTTGATTTTTTATTTTTACAAAAATTTAAAAAATTTCAAAATAAGAAGCCATATTATGTTCCTGAATTCAGAAACTAATTTTGTTTTTATTATATTCTTTGTAAGTTGCTTTACAAATCAGAAATGTATGATATTTTTGAGAGACTCATATTTTGCATTTAAACATATAGATTTTTTAGAAATTCAGTCAAGACTCTTGTAAAAAAAAAAAATTAAAATGTATTTCTAAATTAATTTCAATAAAAAAAAAGAGTAACGTGATTCAAAATAAAAAGAGCTTTAATTTTTCTAAGAAAATCTTTCTTATATTTTAAAAAAATTTGTAGAATAATTATGTCACTGCCTTAATAGAAACCATCCTTGTATACGTTCTGTAAAAAACGATTTTTCATGTATAATTTTTTTTTCTTCTTTCTTTTTGTAAATTTATAAACTTATTATGTGAGGACCCTTTTTAATCCGCAAATTTCTCCATGCATTTTTTCGTGATTGGAAATAATATCAATATTCAAGTCCGTTAATTCTTTGAAAACCATTTACACATTCTTTCGTCACTGTTCATATAAGCATAACTTTGTAATACATGTGGCAGTTGTTTTAAGGCTACTTTTTTTGATGTCCATAATTTCATTCTGGATACCAGCTTTCATTCATGAATAAATTTAATATAAAAAGAATATGCAAAGAAAATAGAAAATTGTGTTTTATTTATTTATTTTTTTATTTTAATTCATGTCTCAAAAAGATGCCCTCGTTCTCCACAATAGATCGGTAAAGTACGAATAAATTAATAATAAAACAAAAAGTTAAATGCTATATAAAGTTATTGAGCAATTTTCATTAAGAAAAAATAAATTAAATAAGATTATATAAAATAATTTCATAATAAATATTGCAAAATAAAAATTAAATTCGACCCATAAGTAATATTTTTAATAATATACAGTATATAATTCAAAACCCATAAGATTAAAAACGCTATGACAAGATTAAATTATTACCCCTTAGAAGTCTACCAAATAATACAAAATGATGGATTTTTCAATAATATTTTTAATTCGTAATTTCGTAAATGCTTCACATTGTCAATAACGACACTTAAAAAATTGAAAAAAAACTCTCCTGCTGACTTTATTTATTTAACTTTTTTTTGATAAAGTATAACTTATATGTAAAGTGGCACAAATAAACGAAAATGTAGATTAAATATTATAATTCATTTTCTATAACTTTATTTCTTTGACATTTCTTTTTCCGTTTGTGTTTTACGTAATGCAAACGAAATTCGGTCGAAACACAGGAGACAAAATTCTGATGACGATTTCGGCAGACAGACGCCATCAGCGTTTCCATGGAAACAGCGTTTAAATGGCAACTTCAAGGCCAAGTTAGGGTTCATTTATTTATTTTTTTCTCTTCCCCCTTGCACTTCTTTCCGCTTTTGCGTTAGCAGGATAAATCATGATACATGGCACTTTTCCAGAATCAAAGTTGCCTTGGAAATATGTTTTTAAACAGAAAATTATTTATTTCTTTTTGATATTCATCATGTTTGCTATTTAAATAGAATGTATCGATTACTAATGGGTTTTCGTCATTTTTGACCCATAATCAAGCTTTTCTGTTGAATATTACAGTACTGTCACCAGGCAATTCTACGAGAGTTTTAATTATAATAAAAACGCAACGCTTCAATCATCGTGGAAAGGAGGAGATCATATCCGATTTCCATTTTGTATTTTATGTCGGGATTTATGTATATGGCTATCCAATTTCTGCACAATAGATAAGTGCAGAAAACGATTAAATTTATTAGATTTGACTGATGTAAGTAATAAAACACAATCAAGGAAATTGATAAGCTGCACATCCTTTTAATTGACAACAAAGGATGTTGAGAAGATTTCTTTTGAAATGGAGGCTCTATCAATTTGGAAATTATACATAAAATGCTGTTTAGTAGAATCGATAAAACTGGAAAAAAAATTAGATGAACATAATACTTTTTAATACCTCTATTGTTTGAAAAAACTGCCTTTGTGAAATTTAAAAATGATGGTCATGCCAAAATGACCATTCAGACAAACAAATATTGTTATGTCGCAATGTTATGTGCTGATAAAATGAGCATGAAAGGGTGAATAGCGAATTCGTTCAAACATCCACGTTCAAATATAAAGCGAACGACGACTAAAGGACGCTGAACTGTCGAGACAGAGGCCGAAATTCATATATGTTCCTAAGCCCCTCGTGACAAAGTTTTAATCAAGATATAAAATTAAATATTTCACAGGTCTTGAAATATGAAAGTATAAAAATCAGTTTCAGTTTCTTCTTTCTTAAATATTTTTTGATTATAATATACAGATGCATGCACGATTATTTTTCTAAAGTACATCGACCTCAGAAGGTCAATATGGACGTCGTTGGGAATTCCCGCTTTAAGGCATTGACATCTGCTTAAAATGAAGTTCTTAAAACTAACACGGGTTGTTTAAACATATTTAAAATATCCTGTAATATTGAAAAAAAGAAAGACTAAATGCTGGCTTTATTGAAAGTATTCAGACTAATAAATTTAATTATAGTTATATATGAATCCATTTATAATAATATTATATCTCATTATAAACAAATTCAAGTTTTAAATAAATTCAAATTTAAATATAAATAAATTTAAGTTCCTTCGAATTTCGTCTTTAGTGTTTTTTATTTTTTGTTTTTCCCCTAGAAATCTCGCAGACTTTGTGAAATAAAAAACAACAACCCTGCTTTAAACATTTTTGCCCCTTACCAGTGAATTATATCATTATTTTATTGCGTTCGTTATTACAGTATATTTTTAAAATTAATTACTCATTTTTTTCCTCATAGCAATATTCAGAATATCCACCACACGTCAAAGTTCCTAATCAGAGTAAAAAAATTAAAGTCTATTTTTTGAAATGCAGTTTTCATCAGCAGTTTCGATAGTGCATTTATCCGCAGTCATGGGCATAGTAGAAAGGTGTAGAGAGGTTATCGATGATTTTGTCATTGATTTTTATTATTTCATTTATTTTTATTCACTTATTCATTATATCTTCCTAGGACAGCCAAAGACATATTTTCATCCTTAAACCGAAAATTCTCCCACTAATCATTTCAAATTTTGTTTGAACTATCTTCCAAGGAATATTCTTGAGAGAGCTGGAATGCGCCCACAAATTGGTGTGCGTATGTAAGGCCGCAGCTAATTTATATTGCTTGACTTTATTATGGTTGACTCGTTTCGATTAGCATCATTTTCGTGAGCCAACAGGTAGCCCTGGATTTACGACAGGGTTAGATTTCATTAGAAGCGGTCTTAAAATAAAACTGCGTAAAAAGAAATAAACTGACAATATAATATATAAATAGAAGATGACCTTTGTTTTTCGCTGATGAAGGAGACAGAGAACTCCGAAATGAACATTATTATATAAAATTCTTTTTGTGGAATAGTGGTTTCTTACCTTCTAACGTTATCTTGGTGTCCACAGTTTTTTGGCTGTTATACAGCGTGTTTCACAACAAGTGTAAAAATCTTCGGCATTTTTTTGGGGGAGGTCAAGTTGATATTATCAAGATTCAGGTTCAAGAGGCACATTTTGAGCTCTTATTATATTAAATCGTATACTCTCTTATGCTTTTCAGTTTAATGAGAATTATACATTCATTGCATGTGGGTTTTTTTACCTATTGGCTAGTCAACTGATAAAAGTTTGATCTGTTAGAATTCGGTATCTAATTGGAATGCGCTCTATGTTCTGAACTCTAACTCTGAATCCTGCATGTATCATAGGAAGACCATACTATTTGCACTTTTCGAAATACTCTCTCTCTCTCTCTCTCTCTCTCTCTCTCTCTCAACTTCTATACAAAGTTTCATCTTCCTGACGCAGTCGGACATGCATTTTTTCCAGTCCTGAGTAGTAAGCTCCAAAATGTAGTCGTTGTATGTTGCTGGAAGTCATCGTTACTGTCAAAATGGAACCCCCTGAGCTTCCTCTTCATTGTGGGGAACTAAAAGAAGTCGCAAGGTGCCAAATCTGGAGAACAACTATATTTCAATACAATTTCAATCTTTGTTTCTTTTATCGATTAATGAATGAAAGTATCAAACTTTTTTGAAGTTTCTATAAAGTTTGGCAGTGTCTCACAAATAAGGTCGTTCTGGGCTTCAATATTACAATAACAATTTTTAAGTCCGTTTAACATAACGTATTACGCAGTCAATCCGGGGATAGCAAAAATTTCTCTTCTAGGGCCGTTATTAACTTTCATAAAAACGTTATCCTGTCCGTCATCATTGGCTTTTCCTCACTACACGAGCGAAGCGAGGGCAACATCTACAGTAGTCAAATTTGGTAGCATCGCCAATTCTTTAGTAGATTTTAAAGAAACTTTCGTTTGAAAAGATTGAAGAATAGTAATAAAACGAATCATTTGAAAAGAAAAATCCTTTCCTTTGACATTTCGTTATCGATACAGGATGTTCAGAAGTTTATTAGTTCTGATGTTCATTAGTTCTAAAGGATTGAATTTATTAAACTTCTGAACATCCTGTATCGATAAGGAAATGTCAAAAGAAAGGATTTTTCTTTTCAAATGATTCGTTTTATTACTATTCTTCAATCTTTTCTAACGAAAGTTTCTTTAAATTCTACTAAAGAATTTACTGGCGATGCTACTAAATTTGATTTCTGTTTCGAACGTTTCACATTCTTGGAACCAAGTAACCGCAATTTTAAATGGGGCAGGGGCGGGGGGACAGTGGGAAAGGTGGACTATCGGAAATGGACAAAATATGCTAAGGGGAAAATTAATTATGGTTAGTTAGGTCATCCATTAAACCATTAACAAAGTTACCACTTCAAGAATTCGACCGAAGAAATTTCCTGTCTTTTCCATCGCCGCGAATATCCAATCCTGTCGCTTTACAATGCATCCTCTTCTTTTTTAAAGACGTTTATTCCTTTTCCGTCTCTTTCGTGCACGCTCTTCTTTCATGTCCCGTTCGTGTTTCCACGTAGGGCCCAATTGATCGCCGCTCGTAGCTCAGAACAGGTTCCTTTATTCAGTTCTAAAATCTTCTCTTGCAGTGCTAGGGCTGATAATGTTTTCTTAACAAATAAAATAAAATTAAAACGCTTTGATCCATAATGTCCAATAAAATCATACGTCGGGAACAGTAAGGACATTATCAGACGTTTTCTTTAGAGAAATTCATAATTCCTTCTGTTTCTTTGTTTTTTTTCTAAAATCATGTCCAACGAAGAAGACTGGTTCTCTTAGCAGTGGTTGAGACGTTCTGAAAACTGTCCTCCCTCATTCCTTCCTTCCTTGGTTTCTTCCTTCCTTTCTTAATTGTCATCTCCATTCGCCTCCTCGCCTGACAGCTTCACTGCACGTCCTCTTTCTTGAATCTCTTTACTCTCCATCTCCAGATTCAAATTCATGCTATGATCGGATAATCATAAGTTGTTCGTCAATAATTGATTCAAACGACAAGAAAATTTAATGATGGTCTAATGGTCTTTTAATAATGTCTTTAAACGATGTCTCTAAATCTCAGTGTTTCATTTGCAATTGACTAGCGATATTCCTAATCTCATTTACTCAAGCAGGGGATTTCCTGTGAGTCACCAATACAGTTCTCGTTGAGCTGAAAGTTTTTTTGTTTTTTTTTAACATGAGTCAGGCCGATGCGTTGTTGGCAATCTGCCGGGTGCTTATATGCGTAATATTAAAACAGTGTAAATCTAACCGTTGTTAATTGAGGGTTAGCTTTACATATAAAATTGAAAAAGAGTATCGAAGAGAGGAAGATTAGATGACATTGCGGGCGTTTTATTTCATCGAGTAGGCTGTTAGAAAGGGGAGCAATCTCAAAAATTCGGCTCCCGAAGCCAGGAAAGAAAAGGGCATTAGGAATGGATTCTTTCCTTCCACCAGCATCATATCCCTTTGTTTATTAGAGATAAATCTTCGAGAACACATGACCCTCTAATCCTTCGTTTTTTCTCCCACGCTCATCTTCCAAAAATTAAATTACTATTCTATAAATCTTTAGTCATACCAAAAAGAACATGATACATTAAGCAAATGTTAATAACTATAATACAGTAGATATAATACAATTATACAATAATAACAGTTATTTTTATACTGTCTCACAAAATAACTATCAGTCTGCATACAGTATTAGCGTGTAGCTAATTTCTGGAAAGTTTTAGAAAAATTTTTCGCTAGTAATTGAATGCACTGCTTTTCTCATGTTCTCGATTATCAAATCAGCAACCAGGTCGAAAGAATTTCGTAATATTTGGCCGGAAATGTCTTTAATCGTTGTGTTTTCTCGGTAAAATTCATCAATCACAATCATTCCACGTCAGTTCAGGCAGGCATTGGCACTGACCTGTCGGATTTTAATGAAATTTGGTATATTCAATTGCCCTAGGGAGTTGGTAATGAATGCAAATATTTTTTTTTTTTTCATTTTTAGTGAAGTTACGGACATTTTAAATTTTCGAAAATTGAGTGGGGGCCTTATCTATGAAGTACTGTAACTTCGGTTGTATTTTACTTAGAATGTTGTGATTGGTGACATGAAAGCTCTTTAACTGTAGATTCTATATGAATTTTTTAAAATTGTATTACGCATGCGCAAATATTTAAATTTAATAAAAATATTTTATTTATGCAAATTTCTAAAACGGTGGGTATTTTTTTCGTTAAAAAATTATTAATATCTTATACATACTTTCATAAAAACAATACAAAAAATTCAAAACTGTGTTTTGCTCCGTTTTGAAGATATTAATTTTTAAAGCTCGAGTTCCAAGCTACAATCGCATGGCTACTCGAGGTTAAGTTCTTCAGATGGACAAGGTATCCTAAGAAATATAAATTTTGTGGTAATATCCGATTGTTTTAAACATTCTACAGCTGTTTCAAAAGAAAATTCAATAAATGTAGAGAAGATACTAGGGTTGATCGACAAGTAATGCCTCATGACTGTAACTTTTATATTTGTTAACCGATTTTCAAAATTCTTTTTGTATCTGATACTTCATTTGTCCTCTATGTAATGCACTATTCACTTTTCGACATTATCCCCATCCCTTTCCACGCACTGCACCAATGTGTGACTACTCGGGTGAACCCGTCGGAGAGGAAGTCCGGGGTTGTTGTCGACACGAGCATTGAATGGCAGCTTTAGACCATCTTCTGCAGCACGATAACGCAAACAATCATCACACACTAGAAGTGCTGCAGCGCCTACAGTTCAAAGATGAAAAACTGCAGTTCAAAGATGAAAGATCTTGCACCTTGCGACTTTCACCACTTCCCAGAGAAGAAAAAGCACCTTAAGGGACATTCAATCCCTGATGACGAGATAAAAGAGCAGTTGCACGCTGTGAAACACTCTGCTCAATATGGCTGGTGAGATTTGCTGAACTTCAGTTGTGATTTCCTTCTTCAGCTCAGGGGCAAAGTGTGTGGATTGTTTGCATACACCTTACCTTTCAAGGCACCCCAAAGGAAGAAATCGAGAGGTATGTGTCCGGCGAGCGTGCAGGTCAGATGCCACCGAGATGATTCGATCAGCAAAGACAGAAAGTGCATTGATGTGTGTACGGTACACGTTTCCATGCACTACTGCACACCAACTTTTGATAATAAAGCCTGTATCAACTTCAGCTGCCTCTGCAATTCATCTCGTCCAGTAACTCAGAAGTGACTGACTCTGAGGAAGTGTAAAGTAAATATATTTTCTTTATTACTAACAATTCGATATCATAATTCAAATTTATATTTTCTTACTAAATTATCTTCTTATTTAAGAGGTGATCAATACTTTTCTGACTTCTGAAAAAAAAATCTGAAGTTCTATAAAACATTTTTACTATTGATATAATTATTATTGTAATGCTACTATTGATTTTATTTTTTTGTGTAATTATAATTAATAATACTATTTATATAAATAATAAAACGTAAATAAATGAATGGTCCCAAGGTTACACGCTTTCTCTTCCCTGTACGAGTAGTCAAGACCCTATTACTTGACTCCCGCTGCTTGGAGCTCAAGTTTTAAAAATTAATATCTTCAAAACGGAGCATAACACAGTTTGAATCTTTTGTATTGTTTTTATGAAACTATGCGTAAGATATTAATAATTTTTTAACGAAAAAAAAATACCCACCTTTTGAGAAATAAAAATTTTTATTTGCGCATGCGTAATACAATTTTAAAAATTTCAAGTAGAATCTACTGTTAAACAGCTTTCATATGTGACCAATCACATCTTTCTAAGTAAATTACAACCGAAGTTACAGTACTTCATAGATAAGGCCCCCACTCAAATTTCGAAAATTTTAAATGACCGTAACTTCGCTAAAAATGAAAAAAATAAAAATAATAATATTTGGCATACATTACTAACTCTCTAGAGCAATTGTATATACCAAATTTCATTAAAATCCGAGAGGCCAATGCCAAAACTATAAAATTTCTGTCTGAATTGACGTGGAATGACCCATATAGAATTTAACAGAAAACAGAAATAAGATCTTTCCAATTTCTTTTACAGATAAATCAAAGATTAATGAATTGATTAAATCCAAAATTATTAAAACCCAAAAATTTCAACATCGAAATATATATATTATATAATAAATTTGTTCGCGGGCCCGTTTACCCAGTTTTCTGTATATAACTTTTTTCATCTATTATGAAAGTTAAGAATATTTGAAAAATTAACGATATACATGTACAGGGTGGGCCATAAGTCGCGGACCAAAGAATTACGTTTATGAAAAGTGTGATGTGAAACAATGTAAAATCGACGGGGTAAAAAATCTTCATTGCACCAAAGAATTGCAGATGTCGACCATCTTCGCCAGCTGATAATTGTGGGTGCAATCACATAGAGACTTACTTGATAAAGTTTATGGAATTTTGAACATCGACTGGAATTGTGCATCAACGCAAATGGCGAGCATTTTGAGCATTTGTGATTGTACCAGCATGTACAACGTGTTTCTTAGTTCATTAGTTAAGCTTGGTTTTAATAAAATAACGTTTATTAGTATCAGAATTGTTTTAAATGCTTTGGTGCGCGACTTATGGCCTTTTTTTAAGTTAATGTTGGATTTTAACGGTAGATATACACGGTGTTTACTCAATCGCTGCGCCGCCATCTTGATATGGACGATCCTCGTGATTCGCGCCTTTTTCACATCCCCTTGCTCACATAACGCGCGCAATTTGAATTGCGTCAGTCACGCGTAACGCGCACACGGCGCTCTCAAAGATTGCATATATTAATCTGGGCCACCCCGTATAAAATATATAAAGTACAAATTTTAAAGCACACACTTTCACCTTAAAAAGTGCAGTAAAAAGTAAAAAATCTAAATTTTTAAAAAAGGTAAAAGTGTGGTATTTTTTTCACTTTAGTGTAAAATATAATAACACTTTATTTTATTATTTAGTATTTTCTTTTTAAAATTTATTGTTAAAACACGCCATCACACTTTTACCTTTTTTAAAAAAATTAGATCTTTTAATTTTTACTGCACTTTTTAAGGTGAATGTGTGTGCTTTAAAATTTTTGTTTTATATATTTTATGTTATTCTTTTTAGTCTTTTTTTTTAAATAAGCTTTTATATGATAACTAGATAACCAAAAAAACCTTGGAAGTCTGCCCAGTCGGTTACGTCTGTATCAATGCATGTTTACAATACATTACGCTGGCTAATCTTAAACAGTCCTCTCCCCAAAGACGTTACAATCAATAATTTAGGTAGCATTGATGATCAAATTAACAACAATTGCATACGACAATTAACAACGATAACAATAAACAACAATGCAGGCATTCGTTACGTCATGATTATACTGTATACATATTAAATGTAAATATTAAATAACATACGAATAAATGAAAGACTAGTGAAATTAACGATTGAAACATGTATTGTCATCGATATGACGCCGCTGGAGAAAGTTGCAGAGCTGTAGGTAGTCAGGAAGTAGGCTAAATATTCATTACAAAATTTGCGCACAAACACACACATAAGAGAAGTTCACACACCACTTCTCTCAAACTAAGTGCAAACTCTTTAAGTTTTAAGCTGCAACTCTTGACGTCGCTCTTTTTAGGTTTTCTTTTGACGCCGCTTTTTTAAAAAACGAAGGCGTGTTGACCTAAACCCTTTATACGAGTTACTTGTAAATGATCTCCAACCTGTATGTTTATGCCCATCGAAATCCGTGGGACGGAGGTTGTGTCCTCTCCTTATTAGTTCAAACCCTTGATAATTCCGTCGTATGCACACCACGACAAAGATAAGGTATAGAAATGTTAAGTATATACACTGCCAATAACATAATTTGGGGGCTAGGGTTCGCGAATTTTTCAAAATGTGATTACTGGAAGACAGTAAAAATTAATCTGTGGCGAAATTTACAAGCAAATCACAAAAATGCTCTTAGCTTTCATAAATGCTGTTCCTTTTCAGCGAGTTCGTAAGGGCTGATTCTAAAGGTTGTGAAAAAACGATGCAGGAGGACATCGGTTAGAGAATGTAAAAAGTAAATAAGATTGAAAAAACGAAGGATATATAAAAATACAAAATTAAAAAACGAAGGATATATCAAAATTTCTTGTATTTCCGGCAAAGGAACAGCATTGCGCTTTTTTTAGAAAAGAGTGGGTGAGAGACGGAAGGAAACGATTCCTTAAATTGATAATTTACGGAAATTCGTAGAAAAAAGAAACTGATCCTGATTATTTTTTTCCAAAAGACTTTTATTGCGACATATTACTAAGAAATAAAGTATCCCGGTTAAATTAGTGATTACAAAAGGAAATGAAAACAAGACGTGTTGCAATTCCTTTCTTTTTAAAATGTTATCATTTTCTAAAAATTAAGTAAGAATTTAATTAAAATACAAGATCATTGATTAAAATAATTTTCTTCTAGCTCCTTTGCGTTGCCTAAAATTTATTATATTATGATTAGATAATTCCACGACAGATGAAACTAGCTCTCTGCCTAGTTCAATGATGATAATTTCAATAATGACTGGATAAACCCTTCAATATTAACTAGTGATGTCCGTTGGATCCGGATCTCTGATCCGGATCTGAAAATATCCGGATTCGGATCTAGAAATATCCGGATCCGGATCCGGATCTCGGATCCGGATTTCGGATTTCGGATCTCGGATATCGGATCCGGATCTCGGATCTCGGATCTCGGATCTCGGATCCGGATTTCGGATCTCGGATATTGGATCCGGATTTCGGATCCTTTCGCTGGATGCGTATTAAGACTAATTAGGACTTAAGAGGACTAGGCTATCACTTAATAAAAGCATTTATAAACTGCTTTCAGAAAAAGCTTGCATATACACAATTTCCTGATATAGGATCCGAATTTCGGATCTCGGATCCAAGATCCGGATCTCAGATCTCGGACCCAAGATCCGGATCTCAGATCTCGGATCCAAGATCCGGATCTCGGATTTCTGACCAAGATCCGGATCTCGGATCTCGGACCTAGGTCCGAAAAAAAGATCCGGATATCCGGATCTTGAATTATCCGGATCTTGACATCACTAATATTAACCCAGGCGCCTGGTATCAATGCAATGATGACTGCATCTTAACAGAGAGCAAAGTCATTGAGCAAAGTTTAAGAAAACAAATCAGGCAACCGAAATGCCCAGGACCGATATGATTTTAAGGCATTCCAGGATAACAAAAAAAAAACAAGCATTTGTTTTCTAAAGAAGCCTTTTGTTCTTAAAATTAGGTGAGGTTGCTAAGGCAAGGCGTACTTCTAACAGAAATGTATAGTTCAAAATGAATAAAAGTACCCGAATGGTTAAATGGAGAGAGTAATCATTCATTGAATATTAGAACATATAAGAGTCCTTTAATTTGTAAGCATTCTTATTTAATAAGCGTCAGTTATTAAAATGTCCTGTGTAAGGGTCTATTATTTCTAAATAATCTATTGCAAAAGCGTTTCTAGCTAAGCTTGTACTGTTGAAGCAAGCAATTAGCTACAACCTAATGATAACAATTTGCCTAACAGAAATTAACTATTAATAAACCAAATCGTAAGTAAATACATGCCATATCTTAGCTTCCAATGAACCATAATGGAAGCATTAAACCACGTACCTTTGAATCAATTTCGATTATCATTAATTTTACGTTTTATTCATTCATGACACATCATTCCAAGTTGTTTGATATACGGGGTTGTGCATAACCTTTTGCTAGGGGGCTGCGACTTAAACCGCAGCGTTGTAGCACACTCTTATGACGCTTCGGCAGAGAGTAGTTCATTGTGCGTCTATTGGTATCAAACAAATATGGCTGGTTTAATAAATGACAGTGAACAGCAGCGTTTCATGGATAGAGTTCGTGCAAATGCATATCGAGAGGCAATGGAAGCAGGTGCGTCTTTTATTAATCGCAAATGGGTTGCGAACAAGTTAAACCGATCGGATAGATGGGTGACGGGCAATTGGAAGAAAGGTTATGATAACTGCCATGTCGAATTTGCTGAGGGTAGGCCCGAGAAATTATCACAGGAAAGCAAAAACATCATTGCTAATAACAGTGGCAAAAGACGTCGCAGCTGTGTCAACGTTGCACAAGAAATTAAAGCCAAGCGTGGACAAACGGATGCGTGCTGTTCGAGAAGCAGGTGGTGGCCACACTAAATATTGATGTGATAAAAGCAGAAATAAACGTACTTTTTGATTATCAACCGCAGAACATTCCACTTAGTTTTGTTTATTTTCCAGACCCCTAGCAAAAGGTTATGCACAACCCTGTATTACATGCCATATTTTAGCATTAAAAGTTCCAATGAACCATAATGGTTAACTAAACCAGGTGACTTTGAACCAATTTCGACTACCATTATTTTACATTATAATCAAGCTTGACATGTCATTCCAAGTTGCTTGCTGTATTGCATGCCATATCATAGCATTGAAAGTTTCCAAGGGTACCTACCATATAGGTACCTATAAAACATGTACGATTGAACCAATTTCGACTATCATTAATTTTACGTTATATTCATTCCTGACATGTCATTACAAGTTGCTTGATGTATTAATGCCATATCTTAGCATTGAATGTTTCCAATGGACCATAATGGAAACACTAAACCACGTAACTTTGAACCAATTTCGACTAACATTTTACATCATATTCATTCATGAAACGTCATTGCGAACTGTTTGATATATACTCAGTCACCAAATGTCATGGCACCCGCGCATACAGCCAAAGTGGGGAATGAAATTAGGGCGTTTAGACTAGTCAGCTAGAAAAAAGTAATTGATCTCAAGTGAAAGTCAGGCCGGAGGGGAGGAAAGTTAATTATTACAATAAATCCCCGTAGGTCTAGTTAAGAGATGCCCAAAATTAACCTGTAATAAGGAACCCTTCCGTTTTGATATACTTCATAAATTGTTTTTTAGATTTCTCCTTTTTTAATGAAAAAGGCTAGAAATTAGAGAGGAGGGGTTCCAAGCAAAAATTGATCTTTTTATTACAGTAAAAGAATGATATAATGCAAGGTATAGTATCTGACAACCAATAATATACAGTATAAAAAGACAATTCCAGTGCACAAGTCGATAAATCCACGGGTTGGAAGCTCAAACATCTACGATGGGGTAGTTAATTTCCTGGAAATCTCGCTATATGTTCTGAGGTGGAAGGAAGAGGGCACCAACAGCACAAGTTTAAAGGCCTAATGTCACGGAATTCGAATAACAGCCAGAACTCCGATGACGCAGCAGTCCACTTTCGCTTCGAATTATCTATCCTTCGAGTGCGAAGGCGAAGCGTCGTAATCAGCGCCGGGATTACCATCAACAGGCAGGAGCCAATGAATTCAAAGAGCGGGAATTCGATGCGGGATTGAATTCCGCTAGAGGAGAAAAAAGAAAGAAACGATAACGATGGAGAGGTGGAAGGAGGAAGAGGTCTCACCATCGATATAATATGAGTAGATCGCTTATGTGGCCGCCATCTTTGGGGCAATTTGAAGGCGTCGAAAAGTGGAACTAATCTCTATTGTTAGTGTAGTCGCCATTACTGTGGTTGGCAGACTAACATCGCCAGCCAAAGCACCGTTACTATATAGGAGACGTTAAAGAGAGATCGAATCATTAATGTTTTAATGCTAATCCTAATTGTTTGTAAGCTTCCATCGCAATAGGTTTTAAAGTAAACAAACTAGAAAGAGTTTCCAAATATTACTTTGTCATTTTAATTTATTTAATGCACTCTGTGTAAAGGTTAATTTATTAAAATGTGTGTAGCTCTAAAGCGAAGTCACGAATAGATGATTTTTAATAAAGAGACTGTAAATGAATGACATTGAATGTATTTGGAAACTCTTTTTAGTTTATTTACTTAAAAAATCACGCTGTGGACGCTTACAAACAATTATTGATAATTATTTCTTTAATTCACTGTGCTGACATGGTCTTTATCGCACTGAGATTCGATCTCTCTTTAACGTCTCCTTTACTATGTATCCGCTTTCAGGCCGCTTTGTCGCCAGCTGAGAAAGACCCCCCCCCCCCCCCCCACCAACGTCTTGCTTGTAGTCTGAAATTTCTTAAGCGACCTCTCCCAAATTTAGATGCTTTTTAATAAATGCGGATATATAATTTCATAAATACCTTTAAACAATCATTCTGGTATCACTGAAACGATGGTAACATGGTTGAATATCGACATTTTTTATGTATCAACAACCGCGATATAAAAGATGACCAGGATTTTTACATGAGAAAAACATATTAAGACGCAGAAAGATAAAAACCCACCTGTGAAAGGTCAGTGGTGAACCTTTAATATATCTATTACTACAATTTAAAGCTGGACAAGAAATCGGCATTGAGTTTTACTGTGTTTGTCTACGCAAAATTCAAACGTAAGCATACGATGGAGGCCATTTTTTGCCAACCAAAGCAATGGCCGACAGGCTTTCAAATGGGGACGCGTTGGTGGCGCTGAAAGCAGCTCATGAGCGATCTACTCATTTCATATTGTTGGGTCTCGCCCAAGGAATCCGACTCTGCGATTCCATTCACCGAAACGAGTGCTCTACTCCATCGATAAGCACGATGAGCCCGGGAAGCGACTGCGTCCGCCGACGGCAGATCCTTCGCAGCGTAGAGAGCAGAACGGGGCGGCGAGTGAGCCAGGCAGCGAAGCTAAGTCAGCGGAGATTTCGTCGACGTGGCATACGACGGGCGAAAATAGTGCTCCGCGCCTTCAGCCGCCTGAGTGGTTTCCTCCATGTGCTGTAGAACGAACGCTAACCGAATGGGCTTCATCACTTGTAAGTGTGCAATTTTTATTAGGCAATAACGCCGTTCTAGTACGACAGTCATTTCTCGAACTTTCGTATAGTGAGCTTCGTCGACAGACTTGTATTTGCGGGCTGAGGCCATATGGTATGTCCGCCTATTTTGAAAGAGGACTGGGATTTACATTAGCCCGGTGTCCAAAACGTTAAGATTATCCACATTTAGTCTCAAAAGTTTCCTTGCTTCCTGTTACCACGAAACAATGGGTAAACTTATTTCATGCGTAATAATTGTTTGAGCTTAACACATGCTCTCTTTATTATTTTAGTGGAAGGGAAACGTTAAACGTTCTCTCGTCCAATTCAAATCGTGTTTACCGGACTGGACTGAACTTTTTGGTTTTCAGTGACTTGGATTTTGATTCTGTCTTGTGTGTGTAAACTCTCCAGTTCTTTTCAAAGAGTTTGTGTATGGAATTGAGTGCTAGGATTTAAGGACTTACTTTCATGAACTGTGACGATTAGTGCTATAGGACGTATTTATGTGAATTTTGAGAATTGCTCATCTGTATTTTAAGCGAATTGTGTGTGAGTTATTATTTGACCGAAAGTGTCTATAGTGCTGCCCAATATTTATGGTTGAATATATTTATTTTTTCATGCAATTGGTTGATTACAGTTAGATGCTATATAATTATCTGTGTTCACATTTGATGGTTGTAAGTGAAAAAGCTCCCTTTAATTTGATGTTACTAAAGGCTATTAAGCTAAAAACCGCCTTATTGCGCCATAGTGCAAAGTTATGTTTAATTGTGGCGAGTTGTGTTAATTTTTGGAAATTAATTTTAAGGTGAAATTAATTACAAAGAAAGACGAGCTTGTCTTTCTAATTTTGTTTTCTGGATTAGTGCCTCGAGTTGACATTTTGTGTTTAATTCATAAGCCATTCTAGCTTTAAGTTATTTAGCCATTTTTCTTATTTACGTTGTTCATTTTATACACATTTAAGATCAATAAACTTTATTTATTTTATTTCCGTCCACTGTCAACGTTCCTATCAAAATTTCCACTGCGTACTGATATCTGCTATACCTCAATTTCGTCAACGTGACACTTAATCGCAATCCTGCTTGGAAATAAAAAAAAAAAAGAAACAAAAGTCAACAAATTTCTGTAAGTGAAGTGGGAAAAACTAATTACAGGTGTGGCCGACACTGCTCAACAGTTAACGCAACAATATATTGATCCCTAATTTAAATAAAACCATGCTCGAGTCGTCACAGTAACGGAGAAGAAAGTCGATGGAGACGAAAACGCAGGCGTTCATCACACTTAGAGACTAGGCACAACGTCCGGGAAGCATGTTTGCTATCCACGCAGAGATGGAGGCAGTTTCGCAATTATGTCGTATGATGGCGCACCCGTCCTTATACAGGCTCAAGGTCTATAAAAGGTCTGATGGCGTGCTCCAGACGCGCTCCGGAGCGCTCTGGAGCTCTAATAATTGTTCGGCTGGTTGCTCTTGCTCTCGCAGAGCGGCTCCCACAGCGTTCGGCTGGTATTGCTCCTTGCGCCAAGGAGCACTCCTTCGCGCTCTTCCAAAATCGGTGGAGCAGTGTTGCTCTCTGCTCGTCTGTTGCGTCGCCTGCAAAATCAAAATGGCTACCTCAGAGACTGAAATAGACGAAATTCTTTTACAATTACTGGATAGCTCTTCATCTGACAGTTCTTCCGATGAAGAAGGCGAAGTTTTGGCAAAACATTCGGAACGACCGAAAAAAGATCCAAAAATTGAGAATTTTGTTAATTTTGCCGATACATATACGGATGAAGATCTTTGTGTTATAATTAGGCCTCGTACTCTATGGATTATTATGAACATTCCACATAATAAATACATGAATATCCTTGGAATAAGAGCTATAAAAATACAAATATACTTTCCCTATCCAAATATATAGCATACATCATTTTTTCAATATTTCATTTTATCCATGATTTATTGCACTGCATTCGTTAAAAATTTACATTTCGTGAATAAAAATAATTTTTCAACTGATTTGTACAAAACATTAACGGTAATTTAATAATTATAATAAATAATTATGTGTATATTTTTCCTTTATAAATTAACAGAAAACATAAAATAAAATAAATTAAAATAAATTTAACTTAAATTACATATATATATATTTATATATATATTGAAGTATTTCTCCTGAATTTCTTCAACTCCATCAGGACCTTAAGCTCAACCATCTCATATAATATTGGCCTTATGTTTTTTATTTAATACTTTATCTTTTCTATTAATCTATAAAGGAAAAATATCCACATTACTATTTATTATAATATATTCTTTTTACTTAAACTATTTAATTTAATAATTAATTTATATTGCTGTCTTGAATAAAAATAGTGCTGCTAGCAGAGTGCGTTGCCTCTAGACGAGCTTGGAGCACTGATAAAACAATGTTCGTCTGCTCCAAGCTTTGTTGCTGCTCTCGGCCAGATTGATCACGTGACTCGAGTAATCCCTTTGCACTCTCGGAGCAGTCAGCCGAATTCGCCATAATATACAGTGCTCTAGTGCGTGCTAGAGTTTTTCAAACAATTAGTGTTTCAAATTGTTGACCAAATTATTTACCAAACAATTAGTTGACCAAACAATTTTCAAATTCGTTCGACCAAACAATTAGTTTTTCAAATTGTTGATGCCGGCTTGAAGAGATATAATAATACAACATTATAAAAGCGTGTTTTGGAAAAATCCTTTTTTTCCCTCTTATCTTGTTTAATTTTAAGAGATTATAACCCCATTTCATTGTCCAAAGATATGCAAAGCAGATGCTATGTATACTCTGTATTCAGTGTGTCAAAAAACGGCTTGTTTGAAAAAATGTAGCCTGCCTACATTGCAAGCACCTTTCATTTTTTACATTTATTTTTTTAAATTTTAAATATTTCGTATTGCTTAAAATTATTCGTACATCAGAGTGTATGTTATTAGTTTTTTTTTGTTTTTTTTAAATAAAGACGAACTTGTCTATCTTAAAAGAGTTTCATGAGAGTCATTTGAAAATTACAATATATATATAAATTAATAAATACAGAAAGATATTAAACATTAAATATTAAAAGGAAATAATTTCTAATGAAAATGCATGTATTTGAATAAAAATAAATTTACTGATTTTTTTAGCTTTAATTATTGATGGAAAACAACAAATTTAATATCTTCAAATTTTAAAATTAATCAAGACATCAATCTATTATCCAACATACTATGAATTGACGTTATCTCGATTTATAAATATTGCATGTTTAAACCATTGATAATTTGAATGGTTTACACAGGTCTGCGATAGTTTAGTAAAAAAATCACTAAAAATTTTCTTGATTATAATTTCAATATGCTGATTTCAAATTTTAAAACAGTTTTGTGCTATCACAATGGACAATATTACACAGGCCTGCGAGGGTTTATTGTCAATTTTCAGTGATTTTTACTAATTCAACATGCTCATTTCAAATATTATAACTGTTTTGGGATATCGCGCAAAGTTTCTTCCAAAAACGGCATGCTCATTTTACTCGTTATTTTATGAAAACGGACAGTATTAAACTCGTCTCCAATTAATATTAGAAATTCTTTATAGCTCAATTACTCCATTCTGCGCTTGGGCATTCAATAAAAATAGTTTTACAATTTATTTATTATTATTTATTTCTTAAAAATTTAATTTAAAGTTTGACTCTGGCTTAAATTACGATTATGAAGTAGGAGTGCATGTAGAATTTGCATTATTTGCATTTTTGAAAAATCCTGGCGTGTTGGATGAAAACTGAATTTATTTTCAAAATTAGCAGTCCAAAATTATATTTAATCACCGAATAAAATTAAAACGTCTTTCTAAAAGCTAAAATACTATTAAAAATATATTATTTAATTATTTTATTTTCTTTTAAATATGTTTATTCTAAAATGTAGAAGCAAATGTGTGTTTTAAATTTATTATTATCTTATTATACCTCAAATGTTAATTAAAAAATTCTTTTGTTAATAAAAATATGCTTTTAAGATAAAATGAAATTGTAAACTGTTCATGTTGTTTTTACTGAAATAAAATGTTATTGCTGAGCCCAGTAATGTATAATTAGTTTTGATATACAAGGTGATTATAATTAAAGTCCCTTTGTAAAAATGCTATAA
>JAHWFO010061155.1:1883961-1913625 GCA_023313115.1 Rhysida immarginata
TTGTTGATCTTGGTGGCGGCATTTTTATTTCTGTTCATATCTCAGTTATCGTTCAAAATTGGACCCGTGTTCATAGGACGTTTTGTGTTTATCTTAACCTCTATAATACCCCCTTTAAGTATTTTACATTCGATGTAAATCACCCTGTATATAAATGTTGTGAGGATATTTGTAAAAGCAATTATTTAAACTTTTATACTTATTTCTAAACTACAATGCATTCTAGTAATTTCTATTAACGTGGCCAAACAATTTTAAGTAAGCTTTTTTTTTTGGTCAGTTTAGTCGTGATTAATGGCGTGTTTTACGATGATGTTTCATCCCAAAAAAGGATATTTTCTTTTAAACTAGAAAACAAATGCCACAGCATACAAAAAATTCAACCAAAATAAATCAACTAAAATAAATTTATTCAATTACTGACTACGATAAAAAAAAAGTGACTTAGTTTCGAATCTGCAATTCAAAGCATTGAGTCATGATAATGTTTTTAGATGCAACAAGCAAATAAATGATTTATATAGTTCATAAAACCTTTTATTTATTTATTAATGGACGAGTCTACAGAATTATATACATCGGTAATACTGAATAAGGGCTTATAATAACTGAAGTATGAAATATAAGCACGGGTATCGAGTCTCTCCATATGTCGAATAAACACAGCGTCCGTACATAAGTGGCGTCTCGTTACTTGCGTCTGTGTTCGAATGCGGGACCATAAACACAAAACTTGCAAGGTTTTCGCAGTATCTGAAATCACAAAACGAGTGCATTTTGTATGAAGAAAAACTAAAATTATTGCATCTCCCGTAACGCCTTTTTGGGTCGGAACATTATTCTTAACTATAGAGATGAAGGACTCTGTAGAAATAAATCAAGAACTTCAAAGCACAGAAAAATTCAACAACCGCATAAATTATAAATAAGATGAAGACTTCAAAAAGCATCAAAAGATCTAAATGTTTAAAGTAATAAATTATGAATTAAAGTGTGAGTTATAAAATATATTTTTTGTAATGGAAAAGAATTTATTCCAATTCACTAGGATTCGTTCAAAACACTGAAAGCAAAACGTTAGGCCATTACGCGAATTGTCTAGTTAAGACAGCGAAGTATAGTGATGATATCTGTTACCACATTTTCCAATATATTTTATTTCCAATCTCTGTGGTCAAGATTTAAATAAAAACTAGATGGATCCCGTCAAATATTGACGGTAAACGATGCATCTTATTATTAATCTACATCTCTTTAATTAAAAAATAAATAAATTTAAAAAAATCGCCAGAGCAATAAATAGAATAATAGAGCAGCTTAAAAGCAGAGAACGGTGTAGCTTTCATGCTAGTTAAAGAAACACCTTCTACAACGCCTGCGCGGAAGCCAATTTTTCCGGATGTACGTAAAGACAGTTTTTATCATATCACTACGCATGTGGTTAAACCAATTTTTAATTGTAAATTACCGCTAATTAATGGTACTTATGGACAAAAATACTAACTTTGACAAATCTACAGAATAAGATCTTTCATTTAAGGCCAAAATGAAGTTTAGAGATGCGGTAATTTTCTCCACCGAACTGTCGAAAGAATCACCCTTGGAACTTAAATATATAGATTGTTATTAACAAATATTATATAGAGAAAATATAATTTACTGACCTGAGTTGTCTGTGGATACTTGTATGCAGTGAGACGGTGGATACCACTTTTCCACAAAATGAGTTTATTGAACATCATATATGTACATTTCGGCTACTTAGTAACACTTAGCCGAAATGTACACATATGTTCAATAAACTCATTTTGTGGAAAAGTGGTATCCACCGTCTCTCTGTATATATATTGTTGCTCAGACAACAATAGCCTGTGACTTTTCAGTTCCGGCGTGTGCTTCATGCCGGCGCCAACAATGCTTAAACGTGCAACAACAATACAAAACTGTTTCCGTAACGCTTTTTGGTGTCGTTTTTTGCATCACGTTTTTTATAGAAGGATGTCCAGCCTTAAAACATTATCATGTTAATAACATTTCGATCAACTAATTAGTAACGTGTTATGTACTTTTCGCCATAACGGCTGGCCGAGAAGGTTAGGGGCGTAGGCTTTCTAGTTCTCGAGTCCACCTGGTCGTGGGTTCGAATCCCGCCGTGGGCATGGATGTTTGTGTTTGTCCCGGGCTGCGTACAAATAAAAGTTGTGTAAAAGGCGCAAAATGACCTTAGTAATCGACGCCAAAAATTCTAATAAACCAACCAACCAACCAACCAACCATACCGGCTGGGTTATCTTATCTCAGAGCTCTTTTAATCTAGGTTTCCACAAGTGACTCTGTTGAAGTATCTCCCCAACACGTGTCCAGTGAAATCCTCCCACTCCTTTCCTTTTCGGTTTCTTAGTGGTTGTACCTTCTTCGACATCCCAACCCTCGTCAAGGACATTTCACTAAGGCTGCGTGCGAGTCGAATAATTTCAAGAAAACTTTGATTTGAACGCATTCGAACATCCTATCAAATCTACATTAAAACAATTCGAAATGAATTGATCTGTTTCTCGAATCATTCGAGCTTTTATCGAATTAATTTGAACTAGCATTTGAAGTTTGGCTGCTGTAACGAATTGTGTGATTCATTCAATTAATTTGTATATCAACAGCTTTTGAATGCCTTATTCGAAATCTCTTCGAATGGCCTTTGAATATTCCTTTCGAAACCATTTGAACATATTTCTCTTGAACATATCTTGGTTTTCTTCACTTTTCTCAACATATTTGTTGTAATGTTTCCATATGAAAGACCTAGATGATGTATTTGGTTCCATTTCTAGCACTATTGTTCTAACGTTAAGTTAACGCTGCAGTCGTGCGCGTACGAGTGGTTCTGAAGTCTTTGCATTTCAATTAGATATTTTAACTAATTGAAACAGCATTTACAATCCGAAGATTTCTAATGGATTAGTCTGCAATAAACACCGAAACGAGCTATTATTTGTAAGCAGTTATAAGCTTATTTTCGGATGTACCCGAAGGTTTCGAATGGTATCGTTCGGATAAAACCAATTCGAGCTTACAGGAGTAATCAGCCTCCTTGAATTGAATTAATCGAATAGATTTGATTTCAATTCAAGTGTTTTTGAACTTTTTTCCGAATCCATTTAAAATTATATTCGTTTCACTTGAAGCAGAATTTGTGGTTTTCAAATGAATTCGTCTGCACCCTTATTCGACTCGATTTAACACTCGTACGCAGCCTTACATTTCACTGAGCATTGCTAGTTGCTCGAATTTGATCTTTCTCAAATTTAATGTCCATGACAAAATCGCAGACAACCTCACATTAGCAGTATTTTCTCAGTCCCCAGTCCCGCTTTACAATTTCATTCATAAAAGTTCAAATTATACAATCTACAACTGTTTTCCTAAAGCCTTAAATACTCTAATAAGTTATTTCAATTACTGACGTGATGTATTTATGATTTAGATTGTTTAATTATCTCCATTTCTATTGAAGACACTGCTTGTAGCTGCAGTTGGCAAGTCCGAAATGTCTGTGATTCTTATAGTTGCACAACTGCGTATATGTTGGTTATCGAGTGTCTTCGAATGTTTTTACCGTCCTTATATCACGGAACTGAATAGTGAATACATTGTGGTGGCTGCTGTAAAAAATAATTTTGTAATATTTAAACAATGCTTAAATTTGTAAATCTGTATAGTTAAAATGTGAATATTAATTTAAACTTGTCACGCAGTAAAAAATTTATCCTATCAAGAATTTTAAACAAATTTTAAGAGTTTTTAAGGCTTTAGGAAAACGTTTGTAGATTGTATATTTTGAATTATAAATGGAATGTTAATTTTATAAATTGTAAAAGGGAACAAGTTTTTTTATAGTAGTCAGTAATTGAATAAATTTATATTAGTTGATTTATTTTGGTTGATTTTTGCATGTTGAGGCATTTGTATTTTCTGATTTAGTAAATTTGGTTCCTCAACTTTTAGTTATTAATTAGGATATTTGCTTTTTCTTATCAAAACATAAAACAGAAGACACACAGCTTTCAGCGTAGCGCGATGCCATACACAGAGGTTTGTGGCGAGTCGACCGCCACTCGACGGTTGACACAATAGAAATCGCCAAAATAAGCTTAGTGTGTGGGGAAACGGCGGAAGAAGTCGCGATTTCCAATTTTTGTTGTGGAGACTCCATATGGTTAGACATTCGATAATAGTTAAATTACAAACAAACTGATTAGCTTCGTCCAGGACGAATCGTCCTTACTCAAGGAGGCGGCATGACCATGTTTTAAACAACTAACTCCCTCTTTAATCAGTTTTTTTTAGGAAACCGTTTAAACTGCTGGTGTTCTTACGGCTTTCAAAGTTTGACTTACTTAAACGGTTTATTTTTAAACCGTTTTTCGAACCTTTCGAAGATGAAACCAATCAATGGCAACTCCAAACGGGAATTTCGCTTAAATGTTGTTAGTAAAATCTTGCAAATAGTCCAAGAAGGAACATTCGCTCAACACTTCCTATCGGCGTCGGTGGCTCAGCGGCTGCGAGATCGCCTCTGATGCCCGAATACGCGGGTTCGATCCCGGACGACGAGGATTTTTCATGGGGAAATCCTCAGATCACGCACTTCCTTCGGAAGGGAAGTAAAGCCGTTGGTCCCGTGTAGAACCCTTGCGAGGCAAAATTTGCGGCCCCTATAACGCCGTCCTGAAATGACCAAGGCAGTTGAAAAGGACGTTAATACCAAACAAAACAAACCAACCAATCAACACTTCCTAGAGAGAAGACCTGCGGATGGAAACATCATACATTGTTACATCATCATAAAAAGTCATTTTTAATCGCATATCTACCAATACCAACAATGCCACATAAAAAACAAGGCCTGCTGACTGCGTCATCAAAGGAAAGCTGATTGATGACGCAGTCAGCAGGGTTTGTTTTTTAGATGGCGTTGATACCAAGCCCTAAATTATGACTTTTTATGATGTAACAATGTATGACGTTTCCGTACCCAGGCGTTCTCTCCTGGGGCCTTCTCTCCTTGATTAGCTGCGACAAAGCGATCGTCATGTGCACGTGGCCATGTCAACAATAATCAGAAAGTAACAGTGTGTTCAATAGAGAGTTTGCGCCACGCCATTTTCCGTTACGTTAGACTGCTCGTCACATTTGTATCGTGGAAATCTGACGTTAACATCGCGCATGAAAAAACGCCACGCATGAATAGACGTCGCACAGAGAAGTAGTTCGATACGTTACGCTTAGGACTGTGGGTAAAGGAAAAAATGAAGTTGATGGAGGCCTTGCAATACACTTCGGGAAAGGAAACACACATAATTCAAGGATCCTTGATAAAGCTAGGAATAAAAGGCGAAACCGATCGGAATTCTGTGTGTTTTCTTTCCCGATAAGTACTGCAAGCCCTCCAACTTCATCAAGAAGGACAGTACAGAGAACTCTCCATTTCACAAAGGAAAAGGTGTTGCCTTGCTTTCGACTTTCGAACTACTCCACTATCGTTAACTTATGAAGTGCACATCGTGAGGTAAGTGTATATAAACGAATGCGCTTCTAGTGTTCTATATCGTCAAAAAACTAATTAAACTTCTATAATTTATTAATTTGTTATAACGCTTTGCGAAGTGACTTGGAGCTGGAGGAGTGAGCTTTGAAGCAGCGAAAACAAAATGGTTGCTGACGGGAGCAGCAGGAGAGGGAGCATAAGATTAATGACGTTTCTAACGGGTTAATTCTGATTGGCTCCGATATTTCTGTATCTATCGTAAGTTCGATAGACTTACACCCCCCCGTTAAGCGTCTATCGATATCGGACAGCCTAACGTGACGGAAAATGGCGTGGCGCAAACTCTCTATTCTTAACAAATCGATGGCTATATGGCATGCCATAAACTTGGTATTCTTAACGGTCACTGTGCTTTAGCACGTACAATCGATTTGAAGGAGTCCACGAAAGAACCTGAAAAGTTGATACAACCGAGCTAAGACCTTGATGATCATATTGTCGAAACAGAATTTGAAAAAAAATCAATCAATTTTCAAGTTATATGCAAACGGCGGACGACCAGACGGAAAAACGTACAGATCAAGCGTGCAATCTTATAAGTAGCTTTCAGCTAAAGTTACTAATATAGGTTTAGGAATACAGGATTTCTCATTTGTACTTCTCTATTATTAAATAAATATAGGATTTCTTATTTGTTATTTAATGTCATTTTAATTCATTATTACTATTACTATGATTTTACAAGATGAATCTTCGATAGATTGACAAACTACGATAGGTCAATCAGGCAGTCACCTACAATACAAGTCCACACATTAATCTTGAACTGCTGCTAGTGTCGCGTGTATTTCCACGGCCCACTGATGGTGATTGTGGAAATTAGTGACATATTTTAGTCTGGTTTACATCTTTGTAGTGGAATAACTCATCAAGCACTCCAGTCATATGCTTATATGACTTTTTTTTTGTATGAGGAACAAATTTAAATCACCTTTAGAATCACCTTGTATACTTATTATATTAGTCACAAATCTTTATTTTTCCAGTTTTTGAAGCGGGTCCTTAACAATAGTGTATTTATAAAGAAAGAATGCAAAATACCTTTTATATTAAACTCTTATATTAAAATTTAAATATGAAAATATATTTGTTTCCGTTTGTTTTGTGATTGTGAAGAAATGAAGAGCTGTTTGTTTGTCATCCTTCTCCTTTTCATGCTGGCTAATCTGACAACTTCTGCTGATAACCAATCTTCAAAAGGTAAGTAATGTTCTAAAATTCTATTTCATTTTTAAAGACTGGACGAGTATAATTAATGTTCACATTTCAAAAAAAAATACAGATTTTATCAGACCATTCGTGCCCGGATTGTTTCACGGACGGTCTATGTCCTAGAGCTTTGGGGAAAATTGTACATAACTAAAGACTATATGAAGGATTTATTTATTTACTATTTTTCTAATTATTGGTTAAAAACAAGTGTGCACAAACAAGAGGCCAGTACGGTCAGTGACTGATATTAGGTCTCCGGGTGGTATCTACTTAATAGTGGATATTCCATTTTCCGGCAAAGGACATACCCGAAGTCCGCTCAAAAACTTTAAATGGGAACATGGGTGGAGTAGAATGTCCTTGGATATGTCTTATGTGATTGCGCCCATATACGCTACTCGAATAATTATATATCATACAATGGGCTCCAAATCATACGGTAAGCTCTCATAATGTTATCAACTTTCTAAATGTCATGGGTAAATTTTTAATGTTAAGCATAGCACAGTGGAAGATTACTAGAAAAGAATAGCAAAGAAGAAAACTCGGAATTTTATGGTCAGTCTCGTGTCGGGTAAGAAGCGAAAAATCTGTAGACTTAAATTAACGGGCTAACACAAAGCCTAGTTATTCTCGCATGTAGGGAGACAGCCCATACGGCCAAAGTCTTGAAAGTGGAAATCTTGAAAGTTTGGCAAAAAGTGTGCACGAAAGTGTAAATCCACCCATGTGGGTGCATTTCGGTGAAAATCATGAACGTTTGCCAAAAGTGTGCAAGAAACTGTAAATCGACTCATTTGGGTGTTTCTCAGTTCTGGTATTGCTCGTCTGGAAAATTCCACTTGAGAAAATAGCTGGGAAACGGGCCTCTACCAGGTAGCCTAATGCAAAGGCTGAGAATTGTTCCAACAGTTTATTTTATCGAGATATAAGTTCAACGGTCTCCATTGAACGGGAGGACTCACCTCTGACATCGTAAACTTGGAAGACTGACTTCGTTATAGCGAGGCTCTCGCTGACAGGCTCACGCTCGCACTCACGATGTCGGAGTTTGCTGCTCGTGGCTGCAGTCGCTGACGACGATTTTTCGGCTAGGCGCTTCACGGGCTCCCTTGATATCGCCCATAGAGTCGCTCTCTTCCAATCAGAAGGGGCTGAAGCTTTTTCCCGCTCGTCGTTGTTCCTCCGTCCGCTCCACTCTCGTTTTTCTGACCTTCTGTCTCTCTCTCTCTCTCTCGTCTTCTCTCGTGATCTTCTCGAGCTTCGCGCTCTCGACGCTGATTTGCTCCCTGCGTGTTGCATTGTTGGCGACGAGTATTACGTCGCCTCGCTTTCCAGCTCGATGAGTGAAAATACCGAGTGTGAAAGCGATCGTCGTTGTCATCAGAATTCTGGATGGCGTCTGAATTCCGTGACACTAACTTATACTGCGTCCCAGAGGGACTTTGTAATACATAAAAAAGTAAATTCCGGCAAGCTTGCGAAGTGCTTACTGAATTCGATTTTCTCAGCTATCTTCAAAGTCAAAACTCACGTTCTCGTTTTGTGAAGTGCCTATGTCAAGTATATATACTTTACCACTTAGAGTTGTGCATGTATTGGCGCAACTAGAGGCAAATTTTTTCCTTCGCCAAAACAAATTCCATTACTTCAAAAGTATTCCTGCCCAATTTGAAGTCAGATCGTTTGAAATGGGAATATTACCTTTATTCACCCTGAAGATTGATTCTTGAATAGTCCAACTTTATTAAAAAAAAAACCTCTATAAAATGCTTTTCCAGGTAGCACTCACGAAACCTCCATAGAATAAAGGAGGCATCCTATCGATTTGAAATTTGGATGATGCATAAAATGATGGAAGGGCATGCAAATGATGAGCAGCGCAACACAAAGCAAATCACGTGTGTCAGAAGCGCCCCCTGGGCATAGTATAACAGGAGAAAACAAAAATCGCTTTTATGCATTGGAATTGTATTTGCTGGCCGTTCTTGTGCCTACAATATTTCAGCATGTCGCGTGGAAGAAGAGGCCCGACATAACAGCAGGTTTCAACTTTCAATCGTGAGAAAATTGTATATTATTGAGACAACGAACTATCTTTCTGAGAAATTGCACCTCGTATTGGACGTAATGCGTCCATTCACCACCGCACTTGCAAAATTTCCTGGATGCCTACCATGTTCTAGTTTTTCGTTGGCCTGCGCATTTACCGGATCTTTCGCCTGTGAAGCTCAAGGGCTAGGTTACACACGCGATTGAAATACATGAACTTTGGCAACGTGTGGAGACCAAATGGATTGACATATCTCAGACACAAAACCAAAGTCTTTTATTCTATATGTCGGCTCGTGCAAGAGCATTATTACTGCCCAAGGTGGCTACACGGGATACCGATTTTTGTGGCAGATCGAATCGAAAGTAATTATATATGAATCAAATTGCACATCTGAAATATTTGATGATCCCTATGATCAATATCATTGCCAATTGCTTTAAAATTTATTTTTGGATTACTAACTTCATAAATACTCGTATAATAGCCGTAGTGAAAATTAATGTAATTGCTAGTAGAATCGCTCATAGAGCCTCAATTTCTTTATTTCCAAATGTAATCATTTCACCGTTGTATTAAATTTTATATGTATAATAAATATGGCTTTAATAGTTCTTATCTTTCCTGGTATTTTAAACGCCAGCCGTGTAAATAGGAGCCTGGCAATACACAAGAGAAATTAAACATGGCCAGTTTTTCCTTTTTATTCCGGCTTTATCAAAGTGCCAAGAAGTGGGTAAAAACGAAGTTTAAATAAAAATGTAATTAAGAAAATTGCATTTAAACCGTCTTATTTTCTCTTCTTGTTACTTTGATAAAGCCGAAATAAAAATAGTAAATTTGTATAACATCTTTCATTCGACGACACAATATCCATTGACTAATTGATAACATAGGCCAACGATGAAAAAACTTTTTGAATGAAGTTGCCTTATTCTTGTGGTGTTTTAGTGTGAATCCGAATCTGCTTTTAAATTTTTTCTATCACGTCACGTGTCCAAATGTTAAAATAATGGGTGTGAAGAGAAGCGGCTGCAATGTTAAAGTATCCATATGTTTGTACTACAAGGGAATTTATCAGGCCCCAAACTCTGAATAATTTAAAAATGTTTCATTGAAAAAGAAGAAATATATGGGTGATAGAAAAAAACTGAGGTTAGATATGGATTCAGCATAAAAAAGCATCAGAATCAGCTGTTAACGTCATAAAATTTTTAAAAAGTTATTTTTTGTTGGCCTGTATGATCAATTTTCTCTTGTGTAGTAGAAATTTAATTAATTGATATAAAATTTAAACCTCTAATAATATCCTTATCTGTTTCTTTCTGTCTAGTTTGCACTCCGGAAAAAGAAGAACGCTGCAGACGCTATTATTGTGTGGATCCATGCTGTAAAAATGGCGAATGTCGATGCCTTTGTAAAATAACTGAAACAAACAGCTGATCTCACAAAAATCAGAAATAAAATTCAACTTATTTTAGCAAAAAAAAAAAATTGTCACATGATCTCTTCAGACTTGTTAAAAACTTAAACATTGTGATTTTTTGAATGTTGAAGGTACCTATACATTTTTGTCATTATTCATCAAACACTCTCAAGACATTTATGAAATAAAAAATTAAAATTAAAATGCATTTACATCACTGTTCTTCTTATTATGTCGCTTTTCATTGTGTAACAGCTCCTTCTAGTCATTTCAACACAGAAAGCCTAGCAGGCTATATGAAATTATATTCTGAGAATTTAATAACCCCTTTGCTCGAAGCAGTCGTTGTTCTTGTCTTTATGCAGACATGAATTGCCCTTTCCTCAGAGCACACGACCTATAATGAAGGTATTCACGCACCACAGTGCGGAATGTGACCTGGAGATCTCGGGCGATGGCTCTGATGGATATTTCTGAGTTCGCGTCGATTATGGTTTGCAACTGTTGAACAAATTATGGTGTTCTCATGTAGTTCTAACGTTGTGCGTGCTTTCTGCGCTTAGCTACAGCCGATACATGCCCGCCTGAGGCTTCCAACTCCTTCCGAACTTGTTCACAAACGATTTGGCGACTTTCAAAAATGTTGCAATTTCAACATCGCCGTGCTTGCGTGTATCGCAACGATCACGGGGTGTCTTTTCACTTCATGCGTTAGCTGATATTCCGCTTTTATTGCCCTATAAAGGTGAAAGTACAGATATTAGTGTACAAATAACTACAGGCGCCCAATCACATGTCTTCAAATACCCTATACATTCTGTATAGCTGCCGCCACGTAAGTTGAACGATCTTTTTGACATGCGCAGTTAGTCATCTCATCAATATGCTTTGTCTGGATTTTACCCATGATGCACTTGTTCTACTATAGTAATGGTGGAGATATCGTTGAAACGTGGAAAGCCTATTAAAAGTCACAATATAAAACAAAAGAAGAAAGGAGAAGAAACCACTAATCCACATAAAATGTTTAATACGATGATGGATGCAAGCTTGCCTACTCTGATCGAAGCTTTCCTGTATGCTGAAGAAGGCAGCTTGGCTGCCGAAATGTGCATCCATCATCCGATTAAATATTTTATGTGGATTAGTGGTTTCTTCTCCTTTCTTCTGACATCTGTCCACAGTATCTGGCTCCATTTATTCAGTATATAAAACAAATTGCATTCGAGTCGACTATTCTGCGTCATTTTTTAATTTATTAATTTATTAATTTCATTTAATTATTTCATTTATCTATTTAAAAGAAAAAACGAAAATCGAAACTAAATGTAAATACTAAAACAATGCTTCGAAAACGAAAGCGGATGTTTCATGGAATACTTCCCGTTAACGTCTGTTGGCTGGCGTTAGAAATGACGTCTTCCTGTCGTTCAACTTATGTGGCGGCAGCTATAGTTGCCTTGTTTCCTTTGCTTGCAAAAATAAATGTTATCATTTCCACTTAACAAACGAAAGAAAAGGAAATATCATAATTAACAAAAAACAAATTGAAATAATATAACCTGATAATCCTGTAAACGCTTTTCGAATGCCTTGCATTCATCATTCAGCAGTCTAAGTCGGACTCGAATAAGCCTAAGGCGAACTCGAGGAGGTCTGAAAAGAACTGACTTAGAGAGTTCAGGTTCAAGGAACATTTAAGTCATAGAAAATACGGAAGGAGCAGTCAATCTTCAATAGCGAAACATTCATTAGAAACCGGCCATGATTTTTCCATAGAAAATGTAAAATTAATGAAATCGATAAATAAAAAACACCTCTTAGACGCTTTTGAATGCTTAGCCATTCGCAGCACAGACAGAAAATTATTATTAAACTCGGACTTGGGTCCCATTGCTGAATCATCATTGATCGAATGGGCTTCAAAGTTACCCAGTCATTGACGAGTACTGTCTTGCTTTATTTTTTGATTGGCTTTCCTGTGTGATATATACCCGGATTCGATCTCTCTAAATCAGTTCTTTTCAGACCTCCTCGAGTTCGCCTTAGGTTTATTCGAGTCCGACTTAGACTGCTGAATGATGAATGCAAGGCATTCGAAAAGCGTTTACAGGATTATCAGGTTGTATTATTTCAATTTGTTTTTTGTTGTGGTGAAAGAGTTTTTTAGTCTTGAGGTTCACATATCTATTATCCACATAACTGTTATCGTTTCTATAATCATAAATACGCCAAAATACAAAAATAAAATCTTGTTAGAAATATTTAAGCCCCCCACCGACAGTAAATTAAATTAAATTTTAATAAGCTCTATTATATAACTACAAAAAAAATATCTTGAATAGTTGCTATTCTTCCTCTTCTATAAAAGGGAAAAATGTCATCTTGTAAATTTAAAACTGCTTGGAAAACTACCGACGAATTTCTCGGCTTCTAGTAATTTACTTTGGGGAATATTAAGAACACCCCTGAGCTTCACAGAATACAGAAAACCGCTGTTATGGTATCCACTAATAAGAGTTAATGCGAGTAAGTGAAATACGCACAAGAATCAACGAAAGAAGACCTTCTGTTGCTACCAAATTCGATAAACATAAGGTCTTTCAAAGTTGAAACCGAAATTTAACCAAACTTGCGCATCCACGTCATCGCAGACCACGGCGACGGTCTCTCTATTGTCATCTATTGTCATATTTAATCTCTCCACATTACAGCTTACGATATACTATTTAGTTACGCGATCTATTTCTTTTTTAACACAGAAATCAAAACTATTTGTGCCATTTTTAATAATCATTATTTCAGTAAAAATCACAGCAGAAATATGATGAAAGACAGAAATCACTTTTTTAAACATTGTAAACAGTAATGAAAGTAAAAAAAAAAAAAAAAGAAAAAAAAGGAAACTGCATAAAATTGTTTAAGATTGTTTAAAATTTTTTCAATGCTAAAATACTTTCGTACATTCCTTTACGACGGCTAAATTTAAATATTTTTAATAATAATGAAAGTAAAAAGAGCTGTGGTCAGCGGTGACGTAGCATTCACATGACCAAATATGCGCATTGGGAGACCTAATGTTTATCGACCTTGGTTACTACAATGATGTTCAGAGAGGGAGGTTGGAATCCTCTAGCAATAAAATTTAAGTACCCATTCAAAAATTTGAGTTCAGGAATTAGCACTATTATTGAAAAGTTTCTTGTAGAATTCTTAAAGATTCTTAGTTCCATTGCCGCTTAATATCCTTTCTTTTTCTCAATTTGTAGCACCAATTCGCTTTTCTTTAGTCTCAAACCTCGTTAACCGGAGTTGGGCGTTTCCACACGAAAGAACGGGTGACAGGTTGGCTGGTATAGGGAATGAGGTTCTCACCTAGCTCCTAACTAGCTTAGTTGGATCCTGTCCTCATTAAAAGGTTTGCCGATTAGACGAGGCTGGATGCCGAATTGATGCTGAAGTTTGTTGGCTGTGACAAACAGGCACAAAAGATTCAAAATTCGCGCTGTTTTAAAACGTTTTAAGTAAATCGCCAAATTTCACTCAACTCCGCTTTGCTTCATTCTCAACTGTGCTCTGCAACATTCGCGCTATTTTAACTGTTTCGGTTAAACTCTTGTGGTGAAAAAATTAGATGTCACGTGGTGAACTGGGACAAGAGACGGAAACCAAGACAAAATAAAATGAAATAGAAGTAATTTTTATTTCACTATTTAATACAGTGGAAACGTGCAAAAAGTTACTAAATTGAAAATAACTGAAGAAATGTCCGAGGCGCTTTATTTCAGGGACGAACCGGACGATGCATGAAGCAAAAGACTTAATAGAAGAATAAGTTGCCGTTACCAGTGTCGGGCGGCAGACCTGACTGTAACATTAAATCGGTAGGGAGGCTGATCCTTATGATTAGGCGTCGCACCAAAAGCACTTTAATTTGTAGTACTCAACGTAGATTCACAGCACCACTTTATACTTACGCAAATCACCATCACATACTGCAGATTCACTTCGGGCATAAATCACGTTACTGCGCACTCACAATTGATTCACTTAAACGCAGCAATACGCACAAAACACACACTTATCTTCTCATAAAGAAAGAATATTGATATCACTGTATATATTCATATATTCGTCAGAGCCCTACCCACACTAAATTTATATTGGGTAAAAATTGCACTGAATGAAGCACTTGGCTAATACACCACAAAATGAAGCACTTGGCTAAAACACGGTCAATTCGACCCATAAATGATTCAGTCGCAATTTATAGAAAAGAAATTTGGAGCACGCCATTCACATTAAAACTGAAGAATCAACTCTGCTCTGACTATTCTTCAATGAACACACCACACACATCTGAAGAGTATTGGCACACATATATATACTTATATACTTCTCGCCCCCTGCTACGATGAAGTCTGACGTCCGCTGTGTCTACTTCACTATTTTTGGTTGAAACGCTGGATCTGTAAAAAGTATGCACTTGGTCGGCTCAACAGCATAGAACACTTATAAGTACAATTAAATAAGCAGGGATGGCTCCTCCAGAGATTTGTTGTGATGAAAAAAAGACTAAGTCCGAGTCGTTGCTGTTCGATAAAATTTTAGATAGGTGCCGCAACGAAAGGAAAATTAGTCGGAAAATTTTCTCCAATACCAGTCCAAATTTTACAGTGGAAGTAGTGAATGTACTGGCATAATTCCCCCTGTTCCTCCTATAGAGAATGCTTCAAGGGAGAAAGGAAAGACACCAGCTCGCTTCCATAATGGACAAGTCCGTGTCGAGAAAAGAATCACGAAGAAGACGCCGTATTACGAAAGTTGGCGAACTGGAGACGTCTGTTCTTGTTCAAGGCTGACAGTAGAGGCTTTCGAACTGGTCGTCGGCTTCCATAGCCTAAACGGTGTAATGAGCGGTGAACAGTTCGTTCAGAGGCGGTCACAGTTTGTCATTGATTAAGATTTGCCGCTATTTGACGCACTGTTGCTCTTCTGTCGCCCTGGAAAACTCTGGACAATCTCCTTTCAGCTCGAGCATTAAGGAAGGAGCCTGTGACGACCACACGCTTGACGTTGAGAGCCGGTTTTTTGCTTGGTAGTTCACTCTCTGTAAACATTAATAACTGCTGCTCTTGAACACTTCACAAGTTCAGCTGTTTTGCTGATACTGGTTCCGATATTGCGCGCGGACGATCATCCCGCGTTCAAACTCAGTTAAATCACGTTTTTTGTCCATATTGTTGCAAAAAAACACAATGCAACTGATGGTTCACCTCAGCTGCATTCCCTGTTTATAGCTATCTAGCCCTCTAGTGGCAGCGCTGTGACGCAATAGCTCATTTGCCTAAAACTGTCAGGTGGTCATAATAATTTGGCCACTCAGTGTATACTGCTTAAGACACATGGAAGTTGATATTGAAATAATAAAGAAAGAAAAGTAAAGGTTAAAGAAAGAAAATAAGGTGAAACAGACGAGAAAATCTGTAGGAAGATTAAACAGATTAAAGACAAGACTAAACTATTTAGATTTGATGAAATCGAGGTTGACAGAATTAAAAAGAAATAATTCCATAATTGTTCTACGTACGGGAACTGTTTCAGTGATTGTTTGTTCTATTACATATTTGTGTTTCGGTGTTTACCTGTTAATTAGTTTTTGTTTCGTACTCACCGCGTTTTAAAACGAGTTTAAACTCGGGTTTAAGCGTAACTCGTATTCACCACGAAGTTACGTTAACTTTAAAAGCCGCTGTGTTTAAGTTGCCCTCTACGGCCGCTTAAGTCGATCTTAGATTGATACGCATGCGCAGTCTATCTCCAACCACTCCAGCCAAAGAAAAACAAACATGGAGGACGATGTGCAGTCTTTTCGTACGTTGGAAAACGTTTGGTTTCTAAACAATTCATTCATTGCAAACGGATGAATCCATGAAGAAAAAACAGATTACCTGTCTTGTACAACTAGACGAGGTTGATTTTCGAAAGCGCTACCGGTTATCGCACGAAAATTTCGAGAAACCGGTGAAGGAGGTCTGCGAGGGCGTTCTTGTTTAGTCGCCATGGCCATGCTTGTAATGAAATGTGACCGTGACGTCACCAACAACAGCTTAACCAACACTTCCTAGAAAGAAAACATGCGCACTGAAACGTCATACATTGTTACATCACCATAAACAGTGTCGAGGCTAACGAGAAAGACAGGCTCCGGCACTGAAAAGTCACCTGACCAAGATAGGTCTATTAACAATGTAACTTTCATTGTTTCCATCTTGTATTTTAACAATCTTGTTAGGTAATTAGGATCACGCTAGGAGCCGCATAGGTCGCAATGGACTTTGTGCGATGTATGCGGCAACTAACGTGATCTGATTTCCCTAAATTGTATAGTTATTTATATAATTGATGTCCAAAAATAGTACTGTCCAGTTCCCACGACAATGTCCCTGAGTTTTTGAAAGTGCTCACTGCAGTCGTGGACGAGTCCACAGCACTGATAGGGAACCTTGTCACATGCATAGAGGGTGCGCAAAGTTTCACCACGCTTTCTCTTCGAATTAGATGATTCCATCAATGTACAGTTATAAAGTAATCAATTGATGAACTTTATAATTTTCAATGCGGTTGAACAGGGAAACGGGAAAGATCGGGAAAGCAGCAGTTGCAGCCTGCTGCACGTGTCCCTCCCTATCAGTGCTGTGGACTCGTCCACGACTGCAGCGCGCGCAGTGAGCACTTTCAAAAACGCAGGGGCATATTCGTGGGAACTGGGCAGTAGTGAGCTATGTAATGCATCCAATAGTTGGTTTGTCAATTATTTATTTAAAATTTTATAAAATGCATTAATTTCGGCAGTATTATGTCATTAATTACGGTTGCATTGAAGCTGAAAATGAAACTAAAATTTCTAGCTCACGTTAGGGCGGCGCTGCATGCCTTTTTAGTCCGATTATACATTCAGTGCCATTTTTCAATGGAGTTCCCGCCCTATCGGGAGCTAGAAACTTTAGCTTCATTTTTCAGTGGAGTTGGATGACCATATACGAGGGGCGATTGATAAATAAGGTCTCCATGGCTGTAACTTTTTTATTTGTTAACCGATTTTCAAAATTCTTTTTGTATCTTATACTCACATTTGTCCTCTGTGTAATGCACTATTCACTTTTCGACATAGTCCCCATCCCTTTCCACGCATTGCTCCAACGCGTGACTAGTTGGGTGAACCCGTCGGAGAGGAATTCCGGAGTTGTTGTCGACACCAGGATTGAATGGCAACTTTGGACCCTCTTTTGGAGTACGATAACGTCCGCCCGCACACGAATCACCACACCCAAGGGGCGTTGCAGAGCCTACAGTTCGAAGATGAAAAATTGCAGTTTAAAAATGAAAGACTTTGCACATTGCGACTTTCACCACTTCCCAAAGAAGAAGGAGCCCCATAAGGGACATGAGTTGGTTCTGACGGCGAGGTAAACGCTGCATGTAAAATCTGCCCAACTTAGAGTCCCTGTAAGTAAAACGAGTAATGACACTCCATTCTTTTCTATGGAAAGCGAATTCAGCCAATTAGAGCCGTTTATCAAATCACGTGACAACCCACAAAATGGATGCTCTCAGTATTTACGTACAGGTATTCACGAACGTCTAAAGAATGAATTTTTATGATGTTAAAACGGAAAAGACTGTGATATTAAAAATATCAGATTTCTCACTTCCTTTATCACTTTACAAGTTCTTATTAAAAGCTTTTATCATAAGCTTTTATTAACTTTGCTGTGTTAGCTGTTTAGGTCAAATCTTGTAATCAATATTAAACCAACTTTCCGACAAGCTAGGGAGCTGCAATTTGACACACTTATGCAGAATCGATGACAATTTATGATAAAGAAAAAAATTTTCAAATCGGTTCATTGGTTCGTGTGCTCTGTTGATAAAGCGGGCGCCAATTTTCAACAAAACGATTTTCAAGCAGCGCCGTTGCAACAATACAAACTCCAACTATTTAGAAATTCGATATGGCGCTCATATACTTTCAATTGTACTAACTCATTACTACGAATTGATTGTTGTAACAATTGGACATTTCGTTATGGCGAGAGTAAATGTATCTATTGTTTATTGTTGCAAAATTAAGCTGTATTGTTACCACTAAATAAAACATTATAAAAGCTTGGTTTGATAAAACCTTTTTCCTCTTAACTTGTTTTTAGTTGAATTGAATTTTTAAAATAAATTTGTAATAAAATATTTAACAAGCCAGCTTGGTGGCCAAGAGCGTTAAGGTGCAGGTCGAAACCAACGAGTCGCGGGTTCGAATCCAGCCGAGGGCATGGATGTTTTTGTTTGTCCCTTTTCATTATCATCCTTTCATCATTTTCATCCATGCTCTGGAACTAGCAATTCCAGTTTCAAATTTAATCAGGTATATACAGATTCTCCCCCTTCAAATTTCAATTAAACACAGTGTTAATTCACGTGCTCTCTAGATAGCCAAAATCGAATAAGGAGAAAATATTTAACAGAAGTGCAAATTTAACAATTTGTAATAGCTATTGCTTTCAAAAATTAAAAAAAAATACAACCTAAGCGTTTGTATGGAATTATTGATTATTTAACTGGGCAAAGCGATGTTCAAAAAAGAGCAGTTTTTCTGATGGAATTTTTCGGAGTAAATCCATCTCACACTTAAATAAACTATTTCTTAACGATTTTCATTTGGTAATAAATTTCCATACATCTTTAGAAACAGAATTATTTTCCCTCGTAATTACAAAAATTCAATCAAATTTGCAGTTTTTCCCATAGGATAACATTATACATGGCTGCCATATACACCCAAAATGGCGGCGTGTTATTACCCGTTTTACTTACAAGAACTCTAGCCCAACTGCGCCTGCAGCGCCGCCCTATCGGCAGATAGAAACTTTACTTTCATTTTCAGTTTCAATGAAAAACCTCAATCGCAGGTCAAAGTCGGCCTTGGTGCGATCTATGCGGCACCTGACGCGATCTGTTTTCCTTAGCTTCTCGAAACAATGGAAAATGGCGGAAGCCTCTATGACCATGTATATCTATAGACCGTGATTCCAAGCATGGCCATGGCGATTAAACAAAATGCGGTAAGAATGTCGTAACAATAGTATGGTAAGAATAAATTTGTTTTCAACGTGGATAGAAAAGCAGTTTATATTTAAACAATGTGGCGGTAATTTTTCTCAGTTTTAGAAAGACGTTTTGGTCTCATGCGTGGAATATTTCGCAAATATCATCAACGAATGAATTTGTTTGCGACGAATGAATTTGTTTAGAAACAAAAAGTCTCCCAAAGTACGAGGAGACTGCATATCATCCTCCTTGTTATTTTTCTTTAGCCGGAGTGGGCAACGGAAACTCAGCGACATTTAAGTTGACTGAACCGCGTGGTGAATATGATACGTTCGAATCGGAGTTTAAAACGTGCTGAATACAGGCGTAAGAGATTTATCCTTGACCAAGCTGTCCCTTGAAATGTTGGTGTATACCAGAGACAAATGAAAGGAAGAGACTGGCAGTGTCCTCCCCTCTAGTGGTGCCTTCGCGCCGCCATTTTGGGACTGGCAAGAAACAGCTGATCGCCCGAGGCAATGCATGTGAATCAATCGTTTTGATTTGGTTTGGTTTGGTTTGTTTGGTATTAACGTCCTTTTCAACTGCTATGGTCATTTCAGGACAGCGTTATAGGGGCCGCAAATTTTGCCTCGCAAGGGTTCTTTAATGTGCAGCCAGCAAACGACTACACGGGACCAACAGCTTTACTTCCCTTCCGAAGGAAGTGCGTGATCTCAAGATTTTCACCCTGAAAAAATCCTCGTCGTCCTCGGCCAGGGTCGAACCCGCGTCCTCGGGCATCAGAGGCGATCACACAACCACTGAGTCAGAGTTACACGTTTTTAAAATTGTAAAAAATAAAGAGATGTTTCTGTATGTTCTTGCATATTTTATTTTTTGTAATTTAGAGAAGAGTCACAAATGGGGACTGCATTATACCCGAGGCCGATGTGAATCAATCCTAAACAATTATTTTTTCTAATATCTACCTTAGATATCTGGATGAATTTATTGGGGGACCACCAGAAGAACTTGCTCTATTAAACAAAAAAAAAAAAATCATCCAAATCGGTCCATCTGATAAAAAGTTATTTAGTGATAAATAAAGTTATTCTTAAGCATAAATTAAAAAAAATAGTTTAAATGGAAAAAGAGTAAGAGATTATACAATTAACTAGGAAAATTCTCCTTTATAAATTCTAATTTGAAAGTAAATAAAATAAAATATACAGTTCACTAATATAATCCAAATTATTGTTGATTTGTACGAGATGTACTAATTATAATCTCTCCTTCTAATAACTAACTAGACCACATTCTCAAACATATTGGTCAAATCGTTTTTTAAAAAGATCCAATACTTCAGTTCACAAGTAATTATAGTATTAGTTAATTGCTTATTACAATATGTGGATTAATAAATTGATTATTTTATTGCACTGAGAATTGTTTCTTCCTTTTCTTTTAATTTAAAATTTTAAAATAATTGTCTTTTAAAAATTCGTTGGGCATTGAATCAGCTATTTGAAGTCATTAAAAGTAGGGGAACCCGGGGTAAGATGACTATCACATTTATTTCCCAATGTTGCCACTGGATGGTTGCATTTGCTACATGCAAATGTTCCCTAGCTGCTGCAGCAGTAATGGTGAATGTGTTATTTCCATTGGCAAAGTGGGAAACGAATTCTTTAGGTAAATTTGTTATCCTATTCCTGCTTTAGTAATTCGTGTCAATGAAACTTAAGACCTGACACGTTGGCAAACTGAAATACTGAAATACAATTGTTATGGATAGATAAAGCATGCTTTTTCAGATGTTAGTCATCATTTTAGTTCAGGTGTAAAGTTAGTAAAAAAGTAAGCATGTTAGTTTTAATGTCAGTTGCACTTTGGGGCAAGAAGACAGTGGTAAGTTGAAGGATGGATCACAAGCGAATTGTTTGTATCATATTTGGTCCATTTTATTAAGCATGTCAAACCATCTTCTGCAAATCCAGTACTGGTGCTTCTGGACAATCATAAATCCCATTTAAGCCTAGAAGCTGTGAACCTGTGTAGAGAAAATGGAGTTATGATGATCGGATTTTTGCCACACACATCCCCTTGGAAAGATTCTATGGCCAAACTTGCGTAAATTTCATGGTATTAAACCGAGGGAAGACTATCACAGACATGGATGTAGGATCTCTGCTTTCCACTGCTTACAGTAAAGCAGCAACTGTTGGGAATGCCTTAGCTGGGTTCAAACTTGCTGGAATCGAACCGTATGATCCGCAGATCTTTACAGACGAGGATTTTGCACCTGGCGATGCAAGCAAACGAGAATGCCTTCTATATCTACAGAACACAACAGATTCGACAGACCAATGATGCACTGCCACTGAAGATCAAACCACACCAAGTGTGGCAAACCAGCCCCAGAGATCACAATCCAACAGCCCCATAGATCACAATCCAACAAGTGAAACAATGGAGAAGCCGGACCAAGTGGTCTACAAAAGAAGCCTACAGTGTTTTGAAACCATCCGACATACAACCATTACGGAAGATGATTCGAACGTCCAGATGTTCCAAACGAAAGCTATCTACAGGTGTACTTATCAGTTCGCCTGTAAAGAGCGCGTTAGAAATGAAGGAAAAGGTGAAGCAGGAAAAGGGGAAAGAAATACAAATGTCAAGAACGAGCAAAAATAGCTGCACCAAAGCGATCAATCAATCAATCCAAATAAAGGATGCCTTCTCCTAAAGATGTTGAGTATATATGTCCAGGATGTAAAGAAAAATATCAAGATCTCCCAAAAGAAGACTGAATTCAGTGCTTCACATGCAGCAATTAGTGGCATGAATCGTGCACAAGCTATGAAGGCTACAGTAACTTCATTTATGACTGTTGCAATAACCAGTAAATGTTAGTCATCTTACCCCAATAGGCTCTTCATCTTACCCCATCAACGGGATAAGATGACGAACATATCAAGATTTTTTGTTTTTGTAATTTTGTGACAAATAAATGACTAATCCGAATAACGTTGGTTTTGGTGATGGTGCATGGCATTCTTTCTACCCACAAAAAAAAACTAGCGTTATAGATACAAGAGAACTATTTTTTATTTATTTTTCAGCTTAACCTAGCCAACTTGTCACGGGTTGCCCTATACGTTATCGTTAGTTAATGCAATAAAGTTTTTTTTTAAAAAATCAGAAAATAGGTTATGCTTACTAATACGTCCAGAAATTAAAAACAGCTGAAATTACATTGAGAATATACGCCGCCTTAGGTTTTTGCCAATAGCAACATGGCGAATGCTGCACTTTCGGTGGCACCAGTAGCACTCAACGAAATGAATATGGCACTGCCAGTCTCTTTCTTTCATTTGTCTCTGGTGTATACCAATCAGGTTAAAACGAAGTTGAACTTTTCAAGCCTGAGTAGCAAAAGAGCGAGTTAAGCTGTTGTTGTTGAATATGGGCGTTAGTGTAGCAAAGAAGCCTAATCTTTATGCTAATAACTTTTTTGCTGAATTGTTGTTGATAAAAAAAAGATCTTTTTTATTTCGTACCTCTCGTTACTAAAAAATTAGGCTTCAGAGTTCTGATGGCGCTAGTTGTAGTGCTTAAGTACTTACTGCTTCATCACATTTTCGCATTAATTATATGTAAACTTGAAATCCATTTTTGTAAGTAACCCGAAAAAGTATCTTTGAATAAAGTACGAGTTTGCTCGAGTTTTGGAGTTTTAAATTGTCGAGAAATCGAAGAGGGAAGATTACAAGAGAAGAACACTAAAGTAACTTGTAGAGAAGGTTATTAAAGTAACTTGTAGGAGAGGTAAGGACCCTGGAGGGAAGAAAGGAAGCGGCCGGTGCGTTATAGCGTATATAAGTTACGAGGGCGAGTCAAATGAAAGTGGGCCAACCAATCCCGCGCAAAAATGGTTCGGTCCATTATCTGCGACGCATGTGCATATCACATAGTGTGACACATTTACGAAAGTGACACATAGGTGTGAGGATAAAAGTTGTTTAATGCTCTCATACACTGGGTTGAACACGGTTGTGTGACATAATGGACGCGCCAAAAGATGAACAGCGTGCTGTGGTATGATGAAAGCAGAAAATGAATCTATATATAAGAGCCTATTCTTCCGAGCTAGAGAAGAGCATAGCTCAATTTGGAGTAAATAACTTAAGCTCAATGATAAACCAGTCGGCTAACAAGTAAGTTAATTAAAGCAGGAGAAGGGCCTTGCAGCAGGAAGTTGCGGTTATTAATCATGAAACAGCAATTAAAGGATTCTGTAAAGGCCAGGCAATTAGCCCATTTAAAAGTCAGGAATCGGTTATTAAGACGTTACAAGGAGACATGATAGGTAATGGGCAATGAAAAGAGCTTCCAAAAGAACATAAAGTAGACGAAAAGCATATGGAAGAAAAATTACTGCAGATGGATGTTCCGTTATTAGCAACTGAATGAGAAAATGAAGCGGTAAAGAACTTAAAAATTTAGAAAAAATATTATAATGACTGTAATTTCACTAAAAGAATTTTAATAGAAAACAAAAAATCCTATTTCTGTGAAGAAGATTTGTTAAATAAAGATACCACGAAAGGCATACAATTGGTTCCCCCCCTCGAGTTAAGACAGTAATCCAGATAGTGTTTAAATTGCTACATAGGCAGTCATCCTGGGGTATCAAAAACATTAAGGAAGCTAAGAAATATGCATTTTTGACCGACTATGCATAACGATATAATCGAGGTCGTCAAAAACTGCAGTGAGTGCCAAAGGTAAAGGTTGTAAGGGGAAAACCGTTGGGGGATCTACAGGTACTAGAAACACCCCTGCATCTGTGGCATTCTATTTGTATTGATTTTTTTATCCCATTATCCAGTACACCAAATGGATTCAATGCCATATTGTAGGTAATAGATAAGCTTACAAAACAGATAAGATTATTGTCATGCCAGTCTGCGATTTCTGCAGAAGCGAACACTAAATTACTTCTCAATGACAGTTATAAACTTGGTTTTTGGAAGGAGATTCTTAAACCACCTCTCTTGTTTTTTTTGTCAAATAAAGTGTCAATATTTTCAATGCATGGATTGCAATAAACATGATCAGTATCGGTGCATTTACATTTATAATGTTTACTTCACTTGCTTACAGATATACAGTATGTAAAATTAATTGATTTTGATATATGGGTCATTCTAACGAAAATGGTACATTTGACGTTTCAATTTTTTTTTTTTCAAAATTATCTAATCTAACTTAAATTAATGTTAAATAATAGCTTTTAGATTGAATTTATCTGTATTGTAAAAATTAATTAGCTCAACTTAGTACTAATATGTGATTTTCATAGGCTTTTTGATTGGTTATGGGAGATTTTGTCCGCTCTATTACACATATTTGTTGCATTAAATTTGTAAATTCGGTTTTTTTTCAAAACATTTTGTGCAACATAAACAAAGGAATATTTATTTTATATAAATGCAGGAAAATTTTATGATAAAGAGTTAATTTACATTTTTTTGATAGTTTTCATGCTTAAAAATGCAAAATTGAAAAATACATATGCAAAAATTACATTAACATATCAAATAGAGTTAAATAAGATCAAAATTGCGCTATTCTGGGTACAATTCCACCTATTTAAACAGGTTAATAGTCTTAATTTAAAATTTTTTTGAATTTTTAATTTGAAATTACAATATAAACACTTGTGTAACAGAGTGGACATAATTGTAACAGTGGAAACAACTACTGTAGATAGGATTAATCTGTAAATTTATGAAAGAATAACAGACAAACACATTCTACTTTCACAAATGTTGTATTAAATTTATTTTTACATATATCAAGCTTTTTGAAAAACATCAACAGCATATGGAAATTCATATTAAAAATGTCCACCTACTGCTAGGATTTTTTTAATTTGATCAAATGAACATAGGAGATATCTGTGTCAATCGTTTTAAATAATTTTCGCTCGTTATTTGTTGTCCTTAAGCTCATCACTTTAATTTAGCCATCTTCTTCAATATCACTTCGAGCCATATATTTATATGTTAACTTTTTAGCACCACCAGGTTTAAATTCAAGAAGCATGTATATGCAGGCTTTTACGCTTTTAGCACTCACTTCTTTAATAGGCAATCATCAGATACACCACTGGACTCACTGACGAAGCAGAGAAATAAATATCTGAAACCTTAAGTTTTTTATTCCTTGATATTCTGTTTGTATTAAGATTTTGTTTCATTAGGCAAGCATAAACTTTCTTCTCAAAACACAAACAAAGATTCTCATTTTTCATGCAAAAACATCATATATCTCAGAGTATGTAACAGAGTGGAATAATAACAGAGTGGACAATTAAGCCTACAAAAAGCTTTTCTAATAAAAATAAAAAAGTAAGAATTAATAAAATAATATTATATCAAAAAATAATATTAAATTTACTAGTTTATATGCAATTTCTGGAAAAAACTTTTTTTAATCATTACATAAATTTACATAAATATAACAAATTAAATTTACATAAATATAACAAATTAAATTTACATAAATATAACATAGAATAAGTAATTAACATTAAATTTACATAAATGTAACATAGTGGACATTAAAAACTTTAACTTAATTATTAGAGAAAAAGAAGGAGTCTTATCTTGCTTGTTGACTATGGAATCCAAAATGGCTGACTAAGATTGGAAGTTGTACTTCTTAGCAGTAGCGGCTCGTACCTAAAATTTCTGGGGGTGCTGCGTCAGAAAATTGTAATTTTTTCACAAACTAGGGAATAGCTAGTGACATCAAGCTTAAGGATCATGTAATATAGATGTATAAGAACAGTATTAAAGAAAAAAAAAAGACACTATATTGAATTTTATCGATAACAAAAGTGAAACTGGGGGTGTTGCAGTGCCTCAGTGCCTATGGACGAGCCGCCACTGCTTCTTAGTCATCTCAAAATTGTTACCAGATTCAATTTAATTTATTATTTTATTTTTGAAATTGCTGTAACATAGTGGACATTCCAATATACATAAAATGTTGGGACATTACTAAGGAACAATTTTTCTTATTAAAAAAATATTTTTAATGAAATTTATTGTTAACATTATTATGTAAGAGATGCAATGTAATTGATAATTTATATAGGTGTAGTATTTAAGCGATTTGTCCTAATTTAAGCAAAGTATTTATATTTGTCGTACTTGTTCTTCAGTTAAAAAAAATTAAGACTTTTATAAATCACTTAAGTCAAAACAATAAATACCTGATTATACAGAATTAAATGAAGAATAAATAAAAAATGTGTTTAATTGGTAGCATTTCTGAAATTTTCAGAAACAAAATTCAATAGTAGCGGACATGATTTGTACCATTCCCATATTGATATAAAAAAATCATAAATAATAAAAACAAAAAATGAAAATAAAAAATTAATAAAAATAACATCCCAATATAATTTTAATTAATTTCAATTAACGAAATTTATTATACAAAAGGCTTGATTTATATTCAATATACTTCATATCAAATTTTTTTTAATCGGCCTCGGTGGCTCAGTGGTTGCGGGTTCGACCCCGGCCGAGGACGATGAGGATTTTTTCAGGGGGAAAATCCTGAGATCACGCACTTCCTTCGGAAGGGAAGTAAAGCCGTTGGTCCCGTGTAGTCGTTTGCCGGCTACACGTTAAAGAACCCTTGCGAGGCAGAATTTGCGGCCCCTATAACGCCGTCCTGAAATGACCATGGCAGTTGAAAAGGACGTTAATACTAAACAAACCAAACCAACCATATCAAATTTTAATATTAATTAATGAAATAATAAATAAAAGTAATGATAGTATTTATGAAATTTTGAGATGATATTTCTTTAGTCTTAATCATTCGTTTTGGTCTACAGTGCTTGACAATTGCTAAGGAACAGCAGCATTTTTGTCAATAAATACTGTCCCAAAAAATAAACGTTACCAAAACTTCAGTAGACGTATCACAGTGACTTCATGAACACAAAATGGCATGAAATTTGAACTAAGGAAACGAACGTAATAGCAAAAGCACAAGAGGTATCAGGAAGCATCAATGAGTGAATAAAGAAAAATGTCGGTTGTTTGTCACCTATTTGAAATGCGAGATCCTTAATAGCGAGTATTGCCTCCTCAAACCGCAATGCATTTTTTGCATCTGTTTGGCAGGCTTCCCACCAGACTGTTGAGAAGAGCAGCCAGGATCTTATCTCATTCTTCCTGTAACGCAGTTCCCAGTTCCTGCAGCTTTCCGGGAGGGGGATTACTTTGTGCCACACGTATACCAAAAGCATCCCAGGCATGTTCTATGGGATTGAGTTCTGGGGAGTATGCGGGCCACTGCAAACGTTTGATATCCTCACTCTCAAGAACATCCGATACCATGTTCGCCCTGTGTGGACGGGCATTGTTGTTCATGAACACAAAGTTTGAACCAACTGTTCCACGGAAAAGACGAACGTGATCCAGAAGAATCTCCCTGCAATACCGTGCTGCTGTAACAAACCCTCCTGCAAAGATGTGAAGGGTGTTCTGGCACCATGCATGATGCCTCCCACGCCATGACTCTTTGACCAAAACGTTGCACTTCCCGAACGTGTTATTGGTGATAACGAGTTCCCTTTTCACACCAGTTGATGCCCAGAATTACTCTGCATAGTGAACCGAGACTCGTCGGAGTACATCACCATTACACCACTCTAATCTCTTCCGTCGATGGAACGGAGATAGTGGAATGCATTTGACAGGCTTTCGTGCATACAGCCTCACATCATTCAACCGACGGGAAATGGTTCTGGTAGAAACATAGTGCCTGTAGCAGCGGTAAGATCTGCGGCTATCTGTGCGGGTGTCTGATAGCTTCCTCTTTTCGCTGAAAGGGCTATGCTACGGTCCTCCCGAGCGGTTGTGCTCCTTCGATGACCACCCCTATGCACACGTAAAGCGGAACCTCTGGTGGTAGCAGGAGTTTTCAAACGAGAAACAACACTTTTCGCAACGCCCATTGCTCGCACAACTTCACACTTTACCCTTCCTCAAGCGTCCAACAGCTCGTCCACGATCGTAATCACTCAAATGACGTCTCTGCAACATTCTGTAGACGATATGTGATAGTGGAACTGAAAATTTTCAGTATTGTTCGCAAAACACCTGCACGTGTATTCGCCCTAACACTCCATGGCTATTGATTTTCACTGAACCACAGCTCATTGAAACGTGACTTTTATTCAAATTATGCAAATCGAACAACAGGGTACCAACCAATGCTTTGACGCGTCTTGCATTATTTTCCAGTGCCGCTAAATAGCGTAATGTGCATGTTCCGTAGCAATTGTCAAGCAACACAAATTTATTTCGCAACACAAATTTATTTGGAATACCCCCCATCATGTTAATCAGAGAAATATTCTGAGTTAAAATGCAGTGAATAGACAGTTGTATCTTTATTAATCTATAAATTAGCACTTACAGTGCTTTCCAGTGTGTGAATTACACCTCTCAGCCTCGTTTTCAATCTGCCAAGGACACCACCATTTTTCAAACCTCGTCACGTGAAAAAGACTAATTAACTGCATCACTTTCAAAAATAAATCGCAAAAACACGTTTAGAAATTAACTATTTAGCAAACTTAATTTTAATATAAATTAACAACGAAAAAATTTACATATTAGAGGATTACTAATACAATTTTTAATTTCTTTATGATTAAACAGCTCATTATATAAATATGGTAAGAGTGAAATAAATACAAATCGTAAATATTAAAAATTGAATATGCATCAGCACTTTCATTTTCATTTCTTTTCACTTAGCAAGTTCCATTAGAAATGATCGCTCCATTATATAGTCCATAGGCCTTTTGGGTCAAACCTTCACTAGAAAACTCCTGAAGATACCGCTTGTAATCCTGAGAGAAAAAAAACACTTTTACAATTTAACGAAGCATAAACAAATAATTTGAAGTAGGGGAGACCAGGGCCGGTTGTAACATTTTTTCCTTAATAATTTTTCCGGAAAAGATGAAAAGAGATACTTGGAAGACAATAAGTACATTTTGTGGGTTAATCAATTAGTAACTTAAAATATTTTTTTCACTTTGATTGAAATGAATTAAGTATATGTAAATTAGCAAAAACTGACACAAGTTTTTTTATTAAAATCTGCCCCGTGACAGGGACAGGTTGTAACATCATATACAGGGTGTAAATTTTAAGTTGACAAAGCAGAATAACTCGAAAA
>JAHWFO010061155.1:1928625-1939853 GCA_023313115.1 Rhysida immarginata
TATACTCTGACCCATTGTATGCAAATATTGCAAATTGCATATGGATTTGACCATTCCATCAGGGTGTTGCGATTTTTATAAACAGTAGTGTAGTTTTTTTACAATTATAGGCGCAACATAGAACGCAAAAAATAGAAACTAAAATAATCATCGAATGAAATTGTTTATTTAAACAAACATTAGAAAAATAATCGTTGTAAGCAAACATTCTAACCAAAAATTTTCATTAACAAAACACGTCTTTTTAAACAAGTGAAAATACAGAAAAAAATTCTCTATTTATTCATCAATATCGGAGGTTATTGCGTGAAAAAATCCTCCTAAGATCATTTTCCAATTATAATAATAATTATTGTTATAAGTGTATAATTATTTAAAGGGCAACTGACTTCGAAAATATCACTGACACTAAAAACGTTCTATTTTAAGTGTAGTAATAATTCCGAGTAAGAAGTTTAATGATAACTGGTTCTTTTAGTTTGGATTGGTTTGTTTTTTTAATAAATAAAAGCTAAAATAGTATGCTTTGTGCATCCATGAAAACGCAATCTTCGCTCTTTTAACACCAGGAGCAGGTTCATGACGTCATTAGTCGTTAGCGTCAAATAACCTTTATTTAGGGGCAAGTTCATGACGTCATTAGCGTTAGCCTTTATAACCACTCTAGTCGTTAGCGTCAAACATCCGTCAGATCTCATACAGTCATCAAGGTAAGGCGTTGACTTCGCTTGCATCTCACAATAATCAAATGATTATAATTATTATTATTGTCAAGCTTTCATGTCCCCCAGTGGCGCAATTGGTTAGCGCGTTAGTGATCTGAGCCAAAGGTTCCTGGTTCGAATCCAGGCTATGGAATGTTCTTTCCTATTTTTCATCAATAATAACATGGATGATGATGGAACCCTTAGGAATACCCGCGTTGACGTCACAGGTTCAGACAAAGAGTTACCAACCCTGACACGATAGGATCCATGTGACAAGAAAGAGCGAACCAATGCAATCAGCTCGTTAGGGAAACCACAATCTATCATTTTAAAGATGAGACCGTCGTGCCAGACATTCGAGGAAAAACCTTAGACAGACGGCTTTATGGACTTCGAGAAAAACAATTCCGCCGTAATCGACAATCGAACAGTGAAGTGTACATTTCTTCAGATGGGACGAAAGCAGCGCTTTCACAAAGCTCATCGAACCAGAATAAATTCCAAATGAAATATACTGAGGTAGTCAAGAAGCCTAACCAACCCAAGCGGTCTTCCATATTATACAAAAAAGATTGACGATTATCAGAATCTTATTCCGATCAGTGTTGGATACTCGTGTGAGAAGAGGGGCAGAACTATCAACTGATCACCACCTTGTTGTCTGTACTTTGCGGTTCTCTGAAACCATGCGAAATACTAGGTTCAGACAAACTTGGCGCATCAAATGGGAGGCATTGGAGGATAGAGCTGTGAGGAAGACCTTTGCAGATAACATATCTTCAAGTTTCAAAGAACTACCCAGTGATCGTGGTACTGTTGAAGAGGAGTGGCAGTTGTTTAAAACTGCAGTGATTACTTCGGCTGCACTGTGCTGTGGTCGTAAGCGGATGAGTGTGGCGCAGGGCGGTGAGAAAAGGACTGCATGGTGGAACGGTGAAGTCCAAGAAGCTGTCAAGGCAAAGAAGGAAGCCTATTTGCTATGGCTTCCAAATAAGTCAACTTCGAGTCGAGCGCGAAAAGCAGAAGCAAAGAGAGTATCAACTACTAAAGCCAAGGCCTGGGAGAAGGTCGGGGAGAAATTGGAGGCAGACTATGGTTCGGCAAACAAGGTATTCTGGCAGATCGTGCGCCGCCTCCGTGGAAAGAAGTCTCTTTCATCACAAACTATTAGGAGTTCAGATGGGAGGCTTCTGAAAACGGAGGAGAGCGTGTTGCATAGGTGGAAGGAATACTTTGCATCTCTTCTTAATCCGGTAACAGCAACAACTGAGGCACATGAGGTTTACCTTGAAGTGGAGAATAATCACGGTAATATCACTGAAGCAGAAGTCAGATGGGCAATTAAGTACCTGAAGACTGGAAAAGCTGCAGGTGATGATGAAATCCGGTCCGAGATGTTAAAGCCCTAAAAAAAGGATGGTATCCTGTGGCTGACTCGAGTGTGTCAGGTTGCTTGGATATCTGGACAGGCCCCTAAGCAATGGCAGACAGGAATTGTGATCCCTATCTTCAAAAAGGGAGATCAGAGAGATTGCAACAACTATCGAGGCATCTCTTGGCTCAACATTTCTGAGAAAGTGTACGCTAAGTGTCTGGAGAAGAGAAGGAAGAGAAGTCGGGAAATAGTCGACTCCAAACTGTCGGGGGAGCAGTGTGGTTTCCGACCTGGCCGAAGCACGACGGATCATATCTTTGCTCTAAGGCAAATCTTTGAGAAATCCTGGGAGTATGCAAAAGAGGTCTATGCTTGCTTTGTAGACCTCAAAAAAGTATATGACAGAGTTCCTCGGTAGAAGCTCTGGCAAGTGATGCCAGAGTATAGAGTGGATGGGCAAATACTGGTTGCTATCATGTCTCTGTACGAAAGCTCTGAGATGTGTGTCCGGATAAATGGCATTAAGTCAAGACCGTTCACCGTGGGTGTTGGACTCCGCCAAGGGTGCGTACTGTCGCCCCTCTTGTTCATTATCTTTATGGACTGGATAAACAGGGGTAGCCGAGGCGATGAGCGTGTTTGTGTGGTCGACTGCCTGGTGGAGAGGTTGCTCTTTGCTGACGACCTTGTCCTCCTTGGGTCTTCTCGCACGAACCTTCAGCATGCACTAGACCGGTTTGCAGCCAAATGTGAAGAAGCTGGGATGAAGATCAGTGTGGCTAAAACCGAGGTTCTGGTCCTTTCAAGACAGCCTGCTTAGTGCGCTCTCCATGTTAGGGGAGCCTCATTGAGACAGGTGGAGAAATTCAAGTATCTCGGGATTGCATTCACGAGTGATGGACGGCAGGAAAAAGAATTGGATGCTCGGATCGGTCCAGCAAGCTGTGTCAGACGCGAACTGTGGCGATCCGGGATAACGAAACGCGAGCTGGGTAACAAAGCTAAGTTCTCCGTCTTAAAATCTATCTTTGTCCCCATTCTCACCTATGGTCATGAGGCTTGGGTAATGACCGAAAGAGTGCGATCGCGGGTACAAGCGGCCGAAATGAGATTTCTGAGAGGTGTGGCAGGTGTTACCCTACTAGATAGAGTGCACAGCAGCACAATAAGGGAGTCTTTAGGTGTTGAGCCGCTACTTCTCCGCATTGAGAGATCTCAGTTGCGCTGGTATGGCCACGTGATACGGATGCCGCAAACTGGTCATCCTAGGCAGTTGTTATTTTCCAAGCCGGTGGATAAGAGACCAAGGGGTCGGCCTAGAACCAGGTGGCTAGACTACATGGAGAATCTAGGTTCGAGTCGCTTGGGTATTACCAGGGAGGACATGCACCGGATGGCGGAAGATCGCGATCACTGGAAATCCTCCATAGGGCTGCTGCCCCTGCGACCCTAACGGATAAGCGGGTTTGAAAAGTAAGTAAGTAAGATTGTCAGAAATAAAATACAAACGAAATAAAAAATACAAGGAGAAAAAAGAAAATACAAGATTGTAGCTCGCTCCATCTGCTTCTGCAGATAGTCGCCCACGCAGGCATGCCATAGAGGAGTATGGTCCGAATAATCGACTTGTACAAAAGTAACTTATTGTCGATGCTGACGGTGCTGTTGAGGCCCAGGAAATCTACGAGACTGTACTTAGCCCTCTTCGCTTTGTTCAGAGCTTAGGTCACGTGACGATTCCATTCGTTATATTCAGTGCGTGAGAAGTGTCCGACGGATTGGCATTTCGTACAGTAGTGTATGGCGATCAGTGCGAATTATCCTTAAGCGATTTCCGTACAAGTTGCAACATAATCAGAACTGACACCTGGCCAATTCATCACTCGCCAAGATTTCGCTAATTGGGTATTCAATAAAATGGAGCAGCAGCACGACTGGCTTTTCACTGTGCTTTAGACCGATGAAGCGCATTTCACACTTTCTACGAAGCATTTCACACTTTCTACGAATGTATGGAGTACCTAAGAGCATGGAAAACCCACATGCATTTTTTGAATAACCCCTACATCAGCCAAAAGTCTGGTTTGGATTCACTGCTGATATCATTATCGGTCCATTTCTCTTCGACAAAATCACTGGAACTGTTCTAAAAACCGTTGCTGTCACTGGTGTGCGCTATGCAGCAATGTTACGGACTAGCTTTACTCCAGAATTGCATGCGCGACAAACACTGCATGTAGTCACCTTTATGCAAGAGAATCAGGGCCGGATTTTCCTATAGGCTAACTAGGCTTCAGCCTAGGACCTCAAGATCAGGAGGGGCCTACATTCAATTTGTTAGCATCAAAAATGGGAGGTGAAAGGGCCTCAAAAGTGGAATAGCCTAGGGGCCTTTTTTCATCTAAATCCAGCCATGAAGAGAAGTCAAAAATGACTGTGGATAACGACATAGTAACCAGGAAACACCTCTTAAAAATTCTATTTGTGGACAAGAGGTGTTCCCTGGTTATTACTTTTATGCAAGATGGAGCACTACCCCATATTGCTGCGCCTGTGCAAACAGAATCTTTTTATCTGCATTCGCGTGCGAATTATTGAGTTTTAATGTTTTTTCCTGACTTTTGATCACCCTGTATATAAATTTTGTGTTTTCAAACCATCCTTTGATTTAATGTTATCCACATGCTGTTTTACTTTTTAATATTTATTTAAAAAATACACTTGACAAAGTTATTTGTATACTCTATATTTTGAAGGTATTCATTTAAAACTTACTAATTTTAAAAATACATATAATGAGACGCAATTGTTCTGTCACCTTGGCGGAAGTGATCGCAGAAAGTGTCGATGTGTTTTCCAATATGTTTCAGCGTATAATATCTCTAGCTGCTCTAATTTGTGAGATTCGTTGGCTGATTTTTCCGAGGTGGGCATGAAGGTGTGATATAGAAAAATTTTGTAGTCAGTATTTCGCTTACTTCCTGACTATGTACAGCTCTGCAACTTTCCCCAACGTCATCCTCTCTAAGGCAATGCATGTTTCAATCGTTATTCACTTATTCGTAAATAATTTACAATTTAAGTTTAATATGTAAACAGGTTTCTGTGTCCCGGGAAGCGCTAACAATGCATTTACTAGGACTCGGATGTCACAGTAAACAACTTTGCTCTCATTGATGATCAAATTAACTACAATTTCACATTCCGTTGAGAGATACCAACGGGATTACCGAAATGTACATTCACACATTAATATTAATCTGTTGTGTTAAGAGGTAACAATTTGTAATTGCTATATACAGGGTTGTGCATAACCTTTTGCTAGGGGTCTGGAAAATAAACAAAACTAAGTGGAATGTTCTGCGGTTGATAATCAAAAAGTACGTTTATTTCTGCTTTTATCACATCAATATTTAGTGTGGCCACCACCTGCTTCTCGAACAGCACGCATCCGTTTCGGGTAGGAGCGGAGGAGTGTCTCAAACAGAGCAGTATCATACTCCATGTCCTTCAGCACAGATGTCAGGTGTCCCATTAGAAGGTCTCGAGAATACCGATTTTCACCACGTTCTTGAATCATTAAAGATTCCACTGCGTCTTTTAACACGGCTCCAAAATGTTCAGCAACGTTTAGGTCAGGGGATGCACCGGGCCATTCGTTTGATGAGAAGAAATCGATAGCACTTTCTCTCGATATGCATTTGCACGAACTCTATCCATGAAACGCTGCTCTTCACTGTCATTTATTAAACCAGCCATATTTGTTTGATACCAATAGACGCACAATGAACTACTCTCTGCCGAAGCGTCATAAGAGTGTGCTACAACGCTGCGGTTTAAGTCGCAGCCCCCTAGCAAAAGGTTATGCTATCATAGCAAAAGGTTATGCTAACCTAGCAAAAGGTTACGCTTCTTCGGCGCCCCCATGCGAGGCTATCCAAACCTCTAAAATCTAACGTTGGCGCCCCATCCTACAATGCGCCCCCATGCGACGCTTACTTTGCTTACCGCTTCGCCCTCTATTTGAGAAAAGAAAACCAACGTAACGAACACGCCTGATTGGTTGTTTATCGCTTAGTTATTCCGTTCATTGCACTTCGCTCTCGCGCATGTCGATCGAGTTAAAAAACGGGTGTTTTCATTAAATAGTTTTTGTTTCATATAAATGAGATAAATAAAATTAAATGATCGTATTAAAATTAAAAAAAAATTATCTTTAATGTTGTATAAATTTTTTTTATAGAATACTCTATTCTGAAATGTCAGCATACAAAGTACAAGGAGAAAGTAATGCATCACCAGTGCTTGGTTCTGATTGGTTTGTACTCTGACCCTAATTGAGGTCAACGGCCTTCTTTTATCAAATAGACTATATCATTTAATAATTAGATTTGCTTGTAATTTATGATTTTTTTTGTTATTTTTCAATAATAATAGTTCATGCTTACTACAAATAGCAATTATCAATCTGCCTGTATTTAATCTGCTAGTTACAATTTACTACTTGTTTAATAAATTTTAATAAAATAAAGTTTTTCATTTGACTCACCTTCGTATTAACTATAATTATTTGTAAAAAGAAAGAAAATAAACTTTTAGGTATATAGTTCTATAAAGTTGGAAAGAAAAAAGATGTCCGATGACGAGGTATCGGAAGTCGAAGGTCCTGCGATAGCATACACGGGCATTGAGATTGCAAGGAACGCCTGCAGGCAGGGCCTGCTCTAGGGGTGGACAACCCGGACATTTGGCTGTGGTTGTGGCAAAATATTAAGCGAAATTTATACTGGCTATAGGGCAGTATAACGGGAAGCCTACATCGATGGCAGGGGCCGGCTCGACATCAAATGATAATTGGGTATTTTATTTTGTTAAACTTGTTTGTTTGGCAAAGGGCATGACCAATTGAGCCAAGGAGGGGTGCGCGCTGCAGGCCACCTTCATCTCCCTCCATTCTCCCAATCGACTGAGCAGGCCCTTGCAATCGAGCGGGTAGGCTTCCCGTTATACTACCCTGTAGTTATCTGCAACACCCTATATATCCGCTACTGCAGCGGTAAGAGTTTCGTTGGGGTAGCAAAACAAGCCTGGATACACGGGTGCAGGACATTTTCCTACCGGGCAATTTTCCTACCAAATGGTGTAAGAAGAGCTTTTCAGAGCCATATTCTCCCGCTGTGAGGCCTTCGGCTATTACCTGGACCCTACGACTGTGATCATGGATTTCGAACGTTCAGCCATGCACTGCAGTGTGGACAGTTTTTGGAGAGCACGTCGACATCCGTGGCTGTTTTTTCCACCTAACGCAAAGCACACGGAGTAAAATTCAAGTTGGGCCTGCAACACGATATCGAGAGGACGAACGTGGCCGTCACTTTATGTTGGACGGTCTTGCCTTTCTGCCTGTGAGAGAGGTTTCAAACGGAATGGCTTGGCTTCATGCCACAATGCCAGATGGAGCAGAGGACGTTATTGACTATTTCGACAGAACTTATGTCACTGGAACACACAGACGGGTCCAAAGTAGATTAGGGACTTTACGAGTTAGACACTGTGCACCCATGTTCCCGCCTGCAGTCGGGAACATGTTCGAGGCGACTGTATCTGATAATCATCTGACGAACAATTTCTCTGAAACCTGGAACAGAAGTTAAGAAGTACAAAGACATGCAAAGAAGACTGAAGACGCTCTGCATCCAGTTTCAAGAAGTTAAGACCATAGAGGAAGTTCTGACTGGCCTGGGACATACATTCGGCTTTAACAATATAAATCATTTAATTGTATATGACAATATAAAACAATTTAATTGTTTTATTTTGCTAAAAATGTTTGTAAAATCTTCAAAATAAAATTATTAATATGAATATGAATGATATATTTGAATATTTTTACTTGTGATTAATATTTATAAACGTGATATCTATTGCGATATATCTTTGTGATATATATTATATTTTTAGCACATTTTCTATATATATAGAAATGTGCTTATGTGATCGGTTTGTCCAGCTGTCCGTCCGTCCGTCTGTAGACAATCCCACAATCCTGCATGTATTGAATTGCTGGAAGACACGAATTATCCTCTCGATCGGGAAAACGCGTGTTGAGAACATACATGGGTTCGGCTCTGCGCGTGCTCTAAACGATAATAAGATGGTGCGTGTGCAGGATGCACGTGTTTGACGATTATTGAAATGGCAGTTCCGTCTCTAAATCAAGAGAATTTTTTTCTTCCTAGGGAGCTTAGTATTTATTACAATAACTTGAAAACGAATAAACGGCTAAGGTCAATAACAACAAATGACGTCACATTTTACTCACCAGTGAGAGAACGATGACGTAATTTCTCACTGGGCTAACCGTCTTTTTCTCGGTGAGGGCGGTGAGACTAACCGGTTAGACATAGCAGTTAAAATGACGTCACAGTTTTCTCACCGAGATTTCTGATCGACCAAGCACTAACTCTTCTCACCGGTGAGAGTTTTTGACCTTAGCCATCTTTTTCAAAGTCTGTTTTCACCAATCCATTAATACAGGACAGAGCACGAACAAGTACGAACGTGAGATAGCCGGAATAAGTACGTACTATAATGACACGTGCTTTAATGGTACCATTACGATACTCCCTTAAAAACTTCCAACAACCAGATATGGCATGTAATACAGCAAATAAATCGTCACAAAATATCATGAACGAATACATAAGAGTAACTAGTGATAGCAGATATTGGTCTAGTGGCACGTGTACGTGCAAGGATGTCTCATGAATGAATATAACGCGTAAATAATGTTGTGTGAAATGTTTAGTAGTACGTGTTTTAATGGTACCAAATGGAACTTTAAATGCTAAGATATGGCATATAATATATCAAACAATCGTAACAACATGTAATGAGTGAATATAACGTGTAAATAATGATAACGGTTATTGGTTTAGTAGCACGTGCCCTAATGGTGCCATGTGGTACCATATGGTACCATTGAAACTTTCAATGCTAAGATATGGCATGTAATATATCAAAGAACTTATATTACTTAAATAGAAATTTACAATTTAGTTTTTATATTTATTTATTTTCTCTTAAGTGTTCTAAAATGTTGATTAAGTCAATATATCCATGTACGATGCTATAACATGAAAATGTGCTCCCTTTATCCGCTTTGGCGGTAAAATCATTCTTGTTTAATTATGCGGTAGGAAATTGTCCAGGTGGGAATCTGTCCGGTAGGAAACTGTCCGGTAGGAAGTTGTCTGTTCGTCTACAGGACATGCTGAAGATTTTAGAGGGCATCGACTCACGCGTTACTACCCTGGAGTTGTTCGCACGGGGGGACTATCTACACGAGCATCTGCATCGAATAGGTAAGGTGAACAAGATACCTAATAAACTCACTTTGATTCAATGAATTCATGCATCTCACTGACATGCGATGTTAAATGGCTGAAAACAGTGGCAGAACTAAAACAGAAGCGCATTCCGATCTAAAATCAGGTTTTCATTATCCGCAATGACATGCTACCGCCATGGTTTATGAACTACTGTCGAATAAATATATTACTGTGTACAGTCTTCAATTCTGCGATATGCATTTATCTCTCAAATCATTACAGATATTTTATTCGTTTTTAATAGCTACTTAAAGCCGGTTGCTGACCCATTATAAGATACCTTTTCAAATCTACACAATCGTAACTAAAGCCTGCGAGACGAGACCTTTATGATAGCTCTACCGATATCTAGAAGGCATTTGACACTGTCTCCAACGAGGCGTTTCCTGAAAGTAGGTACTATTTGTAATAAAAACCAAACTATTAAAATATATATAGATCTGATTAGTTGGGAACAACTTGACCACCCGCCTTACAGTCCAGACCTCGCGTCCAGTGGCTACCACCTGTTCCGGGGTCTAATAGAGTTCATCGGCAGTCTGCATTTCAGCGACGATGAACAAGTGAAAACTGCGTGTCTTTCTTCACTAGATGCAGCTTCTACGAACTGATCACGCGGAAGTACATTGAGCGCTATGACAAGTGCTTAAATAAACTTGGAATGTATGTGGAAAAGTAGTTAAAGGTACATAGAATCTGGTAAAGAATAAATTTTGAATATGCATGTATATTAGTAGTTTTGTTTTTATTACAAAGCGGTACTTTTTTCCGGAGACGCCTCGTAGGTAGAAAAAAATACCTTCGGGGTATCGTAATTTTACAAGGGTCTAGTTTCAGCAATCACATTTAGCTGTGCAATGAACCGTAGCGTTGAACATTTTACGCTAAGTTCGAATTACCCTATTGTGTCTCCGCAATTCGATCTAAGCATTGAACCCTTACTCTGCTATTGCTCTCTGTACTGAACTGACATTAACGTGACATTAATCCCCTCGTATGTACCAAACCAACCTGCAAAATTAGCTGCCGCCATTTAAGCTTATATAAGCAGAATGTGTGTTATTTTATACTAAACAATATGATCATTATGCTACTGTAATACTGTATAACAATGGACTTTATCTTTGTTTACTTAAGCCACTACTTATTTTTTCCTTTTTAATATTTGTGTTTTACATCAATTACTCCATTCGGAATGCTCATTGTCACAGCAGGGAATGGAGCATCGCCATAAGAACGAAAATATTTTACTCATCCAACTATAATCGTTGGTCGAGCGGGGGGGGGGAGGGCTCTGTCAGAAATGACAAAGACAACGAGGACAGGAGGGACGGGAGGAGAGAGACAAAGAATAGCAGGTAGGTGGAAAGGTAGAGAGTATGCCGACAGCGGAGAAAAAAGAATAAGGAGATGGAGCGAAGAAGCGGGTTCGATCATGGTGGAAAGAAATGATGGTGGATTCATGCGCATGTCGTGACGTCATGTGGATTGCACGGCCGTTGTAAAAAGACACGCGGGCTATGTATCGCTCGTATAAAATTTAATTTTAAAATGTATTTAATTTGAATTATCATTTTCTGCTACCGCAGAAAATTTCGGCAATAACGCCGCGGCGGCTGATAGGCCACAGCAGCAAAAATTTAACAAAAATGTAAAATCTCCGACAGTTACACCGCGTTGGTCGATTGGCGGCGGCCCCCCCCCCCACCTTCACCACACATGCATTTGTTAATCTAAAAAAAGTTTTCTTATATG